>VUOU01000022.1:0-31322 GCA_025436335.1 Bursaphelenchus mucronatus
AAACTGGAGAGAGGGCACTTAATAAACAGCGATTTGAATACCCGATAAGCGCTGCAAATGATTAATTAGAATATTCGGAGGGGGCGAGTCAGACGAACGAGAGACGTAGTAAAAAAGATTGTCATAAAGTTGTTTACAAAATGTGCGACGGTCAAAAATGACAAAAAAATTCAAAATTTTGAAAATTTCTAATCTAAAAATCTTGGAGGTTTCTGCAAAGCGCGAGTTTAAAATCTCTCAAATGTCTTAGAATATATTATTCTAAGTTTTGCCCAAGTTCATCAAAATTAGAGCAAAAAAAAAATTTCAAAAAAAAAATCCTTTTCCCAAAATGATGATGGATAATATAACAGCTACATAGACGATTGTAGACACCACCAAATCCCAACTGGCGACATAATGGGGTCATTCAATTTACGAGCCAACAAGTGTGCGGAGTTATGTTGCGCAACTGTTATATAATCCCATTGCACTGTGCAGTCAACTTTTTTTCGACAAAATGCACTGTGCAATGGGAAGAAAAGTTATGATGTCGCTGTAAAAATGGAGTTACCTTCATTTTAAACAGTTCAACAAAAATATTTCCAAAAATTGTATTTGCACTGTGCAAAAAAAATTTTTTTGCACGACTGCACTGTGCAGTCTCTTTTTATTGGAAATTGCACAGTGCAAAGTAGAAGTCTGTTTGATTTTTTGCCTGAATTCTTAGTAATTCGGATGAGATGACATTATCACATCAACAAAATTTTGAATTTCGCCGTGCACCGTGCAAAAATCTCGAAACTTAAGTTTGCACTGTGCAGTCGTTTGTTTTTGAAGTTTACACTATACATTTAGAAAATTTTGGCAATGTCAGATAAAAAATTAACTCAATGTATGTTAACATCTAATCCCAAAACATAAAATAAAAAAATTTTATATGCCACTGTGCAAAAATTTCAAAACAGAATTCCGCACCGTGCAAAGTCCAAAACTCTCAAATTTCGATGAAATATTTCGGTTTAAACCAAAATCGCAAAAGTGCCACACTCTTGGCAGCCTTCCCAACACTGCGCTCTGTTTTTAACGGGCTTTAATTCGGAGGGTATTGAGACTTTGCGCGTTTTAAAAAACGATTTCGTTTCCTCGCCTCCAAAACGGATTTAAATTCGGATAAAAGAAAAACGTTCGGATTGCGGAGCCACCAACTGTTCCCAGAAGACCCCCACAAATGCGCAATTTCACTTTTGTTTTGGGAATTGGCATTGTTCGAGGGAAACGGGGGGCTTGCACAGTGCAGTCCCTATTGTTGTGCAAGCGGAAGTAATCTCGAATTTTTGAATGGAAATTTTGGTGTGCTACGTAAGAGGGGTTCTACAATCAAGCCTCCGCTTAACGAATCAAGACGCAATTTTTCATTTTGCACGGTGCAATCGACCTTTTTCTAAGACTGCACTGTGCAGACAAAAGTTAAGTCAAAATTGCACAGTGCGAAATGTCTTGACCGGTAATTCATGTCACTAGGGAAAATTTAAAGCCGACTTTTTGTCAATAAGAATAATTTTTACTCGATTACTGGCATTTCCAATCAAGAAATTTCTCAAAATTTTCATTCCGCACAGTGCGATCGGCATTTTCATAAAAACCGCACTGTGCAGTAAAAAGTAATATCGAAATTGCACAGTACAGAAAACGACAATGTGCAAAAAGAACTATAAAAAATAATTTTAAGCCAATTTTAGATATTTTCATTCGAATTAAAAAACAAACTCTCAATTCCGCACAGTGCTATCAAGAATTTTTTAAAATATGCACCGTGCGCTCTAAATCGAGTAAAAAATGGCAAAATAGCAGTGTGTGTAAATAAAAAAATGTAAAACACGGCGGTGTAGCATTGATTAACTAACCTTTAAAGTACTAATAACTTTAGAAACCACTAAAAATCCCTTTTATATTCCGATTTCCCTAAAATTTTCGGCTCTGAAATGACCGAGAGACCTCTCAGACTACTAATTATTCCGAGTTGACTAAAAATTTTCGATTAAAATAATGGGAAATTCGAAAAAAGCGCCGAAAAAACAGCTGCATATGCATGAAATTAAACGGAATGTCGCATTATGACAGCGGGAGGTCGATGGAAGACCGTTTCCGCTTTTGGAATTTTAAGTCATTTCCATTTCTGCTTTACTGCCGCGTTTGCACTGTGCATTCGAATTTTGTCGAATTTGCACAGTGCGCCGGAAAAATATGTCAAAATTTCACTTTGAAAATGAAAATTTTTTAAAAAAGTTATAAATTGTCATAGAACAAGCAGTTTCTCACACGCATATCCAAAAATATGTTTAAAACCTCTATTCTGCACTGTGCAATCTTAATTTTCCCAAACCGCACTGTGCAACAAAAAACTACGACAAAATTGCACTTTGCAAAGCAATAAAAATCGAACATGGTCTCACAAAATTCATAAACAGACAACATTGGATTCTCTCATAAAAAAATTTCCATAAAAGTTCTCAAAAGCACTGTACAATCAACCTTTTTCGAATCCGCACGGTGCAAAAGCAAGTTTTTGAGAAAAATCGCACTGTGCGGCGCAAAGCTGAGTTTTTTCGAAAAAATAGTAAAAAACATAACATTACACATAAAACAAAAAATGTTACTACTGTCTACAAAAAAATTAGTCATCAAAATCTAAAAAAAAATCAAAAATTTTCGAAAATATTCGATTTTTATTTGAATACCCGCAAAGAAATACAAATATATGGCTAGAAGTTTGAAATAAACATTCCTAAATGTGTTTATAGTAGTCGGAGGTCAATAATGGCCGTGCTTTGGCCAGGAAACCGTCCCTGCTCAAATAGCAGCCGCACATTTTTCGGTGACCCTGAAATCGAATACCTAATTAGTTGAGGGACAAAAACATTGCCTAAACATTGTCTATAAGCTATTTTACAATAAACTGCAATCTTATCTCCTTTTCCAAAAAAAAATCTAAAATTTGAGAAACTGCACGGTGCGACGGAAAATAAATTCAAAATTTCACAGGGCAGAATATTGTAAATTGCAATAAATGGGATGAAAAATAATTTCCGGTCGATTTCAAAGTAACGCAATCAAAAAAGCTCCAAAATCCATATTTCGCACCGTGCAATTCAATTTTTTTAAAACCGCACAGTGCGACAAAAAGTAAATTCAAAATTGCACAGCGGAGAACGTCGACTTCGATAAGATACGATCACACGCCGATAAAGTATTCAATTTCAAACATTTAGATCGAAAAATATTCTAAAAATATCAGTTGCGCACTGTGCAATAAAAATTTTTTCAAAAATTGCACTGTGCGGTCAAAATAAATTTGCGGAAAATTCCACAAAAAATCTCACTTCAAATCCGCTCCGAGCATGGAGAATTCGCGTATTGTCGAAAAACACAACTGTTCCTGGCTGTAGCTTCACTTTGAGTGCATTTTTTTCGTTATGAATTATTTGGGAGAGCTTTTCGTAGGCTTCGTACCATAAAACTGTGAGTTCGACGTTGCGTTCGGCCGCACTCGCGTCGAGCTCAACTACTCGGAGCGTGCGGAGGGGCGCTCGATCATAGGGATTGAATCTGAAAATAAAAAAATTGGAAAAAAATATTAAGAAAAAATCATAAAAAAATCTAAAAATTTTGAAAAAGGCAAAATACTCTCTCTATAACGAACCTCGCCCACAGCGAATTTCTTCTATACATTCGTTTAAATGCACTGTGCAATTACAATTTGGCTTTCGCCGCACAGTGCAGATTTCAAAAAAAAGTCTATTGCACTGTGCAAAAGCGGAATTAAAAAATTATTTTCGTTGAAAAATATCACAAGTGCTTTACAAATCTACCATATAAAACAACAATTTACGAAATTCATTTTGCACTGTGCAAACTTAATTTTATATTTCCACCGCACAGTGCAGATTTCAAAAAAGTTTCATTGCACTGTGCAACAGCAAATTTTACAATTCTAATATAGTCCTAAACTTACGTGATCTGGTCCACTTTATGTTTAAAACAGTGTAAGACAGGTTTTCCCACACTTCTCGCGTGCAATTTCTCCTTTCTTTTTTCATTCAGAGTACTTGGATCTTCATCAAAAAAGTCGTCGGATCCAAAGTGTTGGCTCTCTAAAATCAAAAAGAAAATAAATGAAAGATTCTCTATAAAACATAATTCCAAAATAGACCAATCATTTTCCAGAGACAATTTTCTTTCGTATAAAACGTCACGCGCAGTCTGCAGTCTACAAATCCCCTTACCCAGGCCCTCCAAATAATGATGTTCCACGGGAGTTGTTGCTAGAACATCAAACAGGTCAGGGCGTTCCTTTCTCAGCTGTTCGGCGGCCGCAAATCCGTCCACAAAGATATTTTCGCCGCCTTCGTTGGCCTGTCTCAGACAATGAAGAACTTGAATTCCGGGGGTTTGATCCATATAAGTCCCATCATTATGCGGGCCAATCTCAGCGTTGCCGTAGGCAGAATCCTCGTGCTTGTCGTAGGCGGCTTCATTCGGCTAAATAAGCGGGAAAAATCAAATTTTCGGGCAAAAACGTCAAAAAATTGGCAAAAAATGCAAAAAAAACCCCGAACACTAATTTGAACACTAATAAATCACGTTAGCAGATTCATCCTAACTAAGTAAAACGTATCTTACCATTATTTACCGTCTTTCCGGCCAAAATTTTAAAGTTTTGTATAAAACAAGGTAAAACATTTTTTCAATCTGCCTATTTTTGCTCTTAAAACTAACTAGACGGTTCTTAATGCCCATTCCCATGTCTCAGATACAGGTTAGAATTATTTCGACCCGTATTTTTCCCAAAATTTACCTTTTCATTAGTTCCGAAGACCCAAAAATCGCCAAAAAACGTGCCATGATAGGGTGCAATGGACTCGCAGAGCTTCTTTGTGGCTCGTTCGTTGCGTGATTCCACTCCGAGCACAGCGGCAACACCAAACCGGACGAATAATCGAGCAAAAACGGCGAAATCAAAGTTTTGACTAAAAAAATCAAGATTTTCATCGTATTTTCGGAAATTCCTAGGTTCATTTTTGTATAATAAGTTGCCGGGAGGGCTAGCATTAATTTTGATTTGCATTTGATCTCACAAAAATGCGATAAATCACATGAAACTTAGAGTTTTTCAAATTTTGATACCTAAAGTTAAGTATAAATTGGAAAAAACACAAATTCTTCCTACAGTTCGACAAAACGAGAACAAAAGTAACATATTCATCTTATTCGTCGTGTTTTACAAACATTTGAATTCCAAAACTCAGATTTTTTCAAGACTTTTAGCGATTTTATATCTAAAATAATACAAAATATCTGAAAAACCCAAAATTTCCAACAAAAAATCGGCCGAATATCCCGTATTTTAGAATAAAAAAGTCACATTAAACTCCTCAACATATTTTGGACATTCTTTAGTCATTTTTGTTTCTAAATATACCTAAAACAATATAAAAATTAAAATTTCTATCAAAAATTTCAAACTCTTTCAAAATCCTCTAACCTTGATACCGATGGTATCTCCCGTAATGTTGAAGCATTCCACAAAGTCCTCGAGGCACATTCGTCATAATCTTTTCTGGTAAAAACGGCCCAATCGAGTAATTCTTTTGAATTGAACGTGCTTTCATGGCCATCTTCCCATCGGACAGTCAACAATTGATGCTTCTTATCAAATTCGAAGGGAACTCTAAAAAAAATTGGAGAAAAATAAGGTTTTTAAGGTAAAACAAGATAAATATTACTTAAAATAAGATAAAAATTAAATAACATCCTGCGTTATATCCAAAAAATGTGTCAGTATGCAATTTATGCGTAAGAACAATGAACAAATGTATAAAAATTGTATTTCTAAAAAATTTTTATATCTAAAATAAGGTCCGGATAGCTAAAATAATCTCAATTTTTAGCAAAGATCCTATTTTTGTTTTCAAAACAGCAAAAGCACCACTTTTTTGTAATTCTCGAACAAGAAATATAGTCTTGCATTTATGTAACCTGCGATCTAAAGTAAGGTCCGGATAGCTAAAAATAAGGTAAAATCTTTCCAAAACCCCGAAATTTTTAACTTTCTGAAGCTCTAGACTATCGTCAGGAATCCCTAAATAATCAACAATAAAAACAATCACTTACTTATTACTACTCAATCGAGCTTGATCAAACAATGACGTCACGTTGGATTTTCTTTGGTTCGTCTTGAAATCATAGAATTTCTCGCTCCGACAATGATCCCTAAGCCATACTAATGGGATCCTCAGGGATTCTGTGTCTTCTGAAACTCAATTTTTGCACAAAACTTCAATTATCTTACCCATCTGAAGTTCGATGGACAAAAATTTGGGATCCGCGGATTTGATTAAAATTACATTCGACACATGATCGTCTATGCCTGGCGTCACCGTCATCGGACGTCCTTGATAAAATCTGCACCATCGGGAACGGGTTTGTGGAAGGATTAGTCGATTTATCGACCGAAACATCCTAAAATCGAGAAAAATTATATTATCTATAACTAAATAATTGTAAAATCAAGTCGGCACGTTTTTAATAGCTCCTAAAAAGAGTTCAAACGCTGTATTTTGGTAGACAAATCGGGAAAGTTAGAAATATTACCTGGAATTGCTAAAAATAGAGAAAATTGTATTATTCAATGCAAGACTAGTCCGAAATCAAGACAAAACGACTTCAAAACAAGTAAAAGATAATTATTAACTCGTATTTTAGCAGCTGAAACCAGAAAATGCAAAAATATTACCTAAAATTGCCACAAAAATCGAAAAAAAATATATTATCCATGGCCAATTAGATATAAAACCCCTGAAAACGTTCAAAAAACAAAGTTCACATTGGTGTTCCAATTCGGAAACCGTATTTTAGACATCTTTTGCCCTCGAAATGCAAAAATTTCCAGAGAAATCCGGCGACATCAGAAAAATTCCAGAAACTCCGTCATCATGACACAATTATCTTTCAATATACGCGTGAAATTTGTTCACCCGCCGGATAGGTATCTAACGTTGGTCTTTCATGCACATTTAAAAACTTGATATTTCTGGATATCACCGGTTTTCAACATCAAGATGACGGATTTTCTAGAGAAAAATTACAGAAAACCGCACTGTGCGATAAAAATTGCAGTTTGCACAGTGCAACAGGCGAAAATAGTGCAAAAGCGAGAGCGCACCGTGCAGTAATTTTTCGTTTTCGCACAGTGCAATAATTTTTTGCGTGTTTTGCACTGTGCAGAAAAAATAACGGGTAAAAGTTGTACAATGTAGGTCATAAATTGTTTTTAAAAGCCCCAGGGAACACTATTTACCAATTTCAAACCTGTTTTGACAAAAAATTTGCTGAATTATAGCAAAAATTATATTACACTTGATAAAAACTCAAAAGTCCAACAAAAATGTTTGATAAGAACGTGAAGAATCTTATAAAACTCTCGGTTATCGAAACGATTATTCCAGTGTTGTCACAGAGCGGGAAAAAATCGCTTTCGTTTGGAGAAAAAGCAAGCGGACAAATCATGTGAAAAGTATTTTTTAAACAACAAACTTTTGCATTTTGCGTCCGAACTTTGTTTTTTTATTACCTTCGGTCATTATGAGATAGGATTTTTACGGACTGTTAGAAAAAATGGAAAAATTAACTAAAATTTTAATGTCCATACAAAAATTTATGTTAAGGTTAGATAAAAATGTGCTTGAACGTATTCAGAAATATTTTATAGCCCGGATTTAATCTCCTGTAGGCTTAAAATCGCAAAATTTGAACAAAAATTGGACGAGATCAAGAAAAATTGCCTAAAATTATATTAACCATGACAAAATTTGATCTAATATCAGGTATAAGAGGTGTCAATAGAACTAGAAAATAATTTAGACCCTGTGTTTTCGCAGAATTAAGGCAAACAACACAAATAACCGCCAAAAATTAGCTAAAATTATATTATCCATGGCAAGGCTGGCCAAAATCCGCGATTTTCCGGATATTTTTGAAGATTATGTGGCCAAAACGCATCAAAAAGCTATTGCAAAGGCCAAATATCCCCATGACCTTCGTTTTATTTATGAAAAACACAAAGATCGTTTTAAAAGTTGGTCGAACGACTTAAAATTATTTGAAAAATGATGGGTTTTATTGAAAAATGCGATAATCCAGTTAAAAAAGCCCGTTATAACGCGTTGCAATGGGTTGTTTTTAGTAGAAAAGAGTATTGATGTAACGCGGTCCAGGTGCGGGAGATCATTACAGCTTGAGCAGAGTACGCTTTCGAAATGAAAGCGGGGAAAAAAAATTTTTTTTGATTCATCTATAAGGTTGGGCTTTTATTGTGTTTCCTACGTTTGTTTTCGCTTCGATTTGCGAGGATTTTGCTGTCGCATCTGTCATTTTAGATGTTTTGGATTTGAGAATCGGTTGCCCCCTCCGGGTCCGTCAAGGTTGATCCGTTATGGCTCTTGGCAAAGCCGGGGAACGGCTTCATTTGGAGAAAAAAGACAATTGGGGAAAATAAAATCACTGTTCCGCTTTTTTGGCTAGCCAAAAAACATTCTTTGCTAGTTTCAGATTGTACTATATTGCACTAGCCATCCAAAGAGATTCGAAGACCTCGTAAACTATGTAAATAACTTCGGGCCGAGTTGCTTGGCCTACTTGTTTACTTTTAAACATATAAATGATAAAATTTTTCTTTTGTTCTATGGTATTAAATCACAAATGACACATTCGTAGAACTATGGTCCCGCAGTTCGTAAAACTCTCGGGCGCGAGTCGAAAAATCTCTATTTCCTATGAAAAAATGGCGTGTTTAAAAGCTCTATTTGTAGCCGCTTTCGACTATCCATGTCCATAATTGACTCTGAAACGATTTTAATCGCTGCAGAAAGCCCTAAGGGCATGTTAGGTCGAAAGAGACTCTAAGTGAAGTTTTTATGAGGAGGGGCCAGCGAACCGTGTTTTTGGCTAGTCAAAACAGCGAAAATTCTTTTTTGGCTACCCAAAACAGCGAAAAAATGATTCCATTTTCCCACAATTTGTCGCGGTTCGAAACGCCGGGCCGATCCCATGCAATGTCAAAAAAAATTAATATTCGAGCTTAGTGGGTAATTCATTTGTCTGGCTTTATTCGATAACAAAAGTTTACAACCTTACATCTACGTTTTATCAAAACAGATTAAAGGGACAGTACAGCTACTTTTGAATTGCGATTTTTACGGTGTGGGAACGAAATGTCAAAAAAGTTTCTTCGTTTACCGTACCAATACCAACGGAAAAAAATAATGGCGACATTCTACATGCTTACTAATGATTATTTTACTGTTTGCAACACTGTCGCCTTTGTTTTCGCTGCGGGACGTAACAAAACTTTTTTGACATTTCGTTTCGCACGCCGTAAAACGCGCAATTCAAAAGCAGCTGTACTGTCCCTTTAAGAAGTAGCAGCGATGTTAAGAGCTCGGTCAGTTCACTGGAATTGCATACGTTTAGAACTCGTGGTTGTTGCTCGTCGCCTGGTTGCTGCAGAGTATTTTCTGAAACACGGCGTATTATACGTGGCTGTTGAGCTGTGGGTTATGACTCATTCAGCGTCAACTTACGCCTGTATACTGCGTTACGCTGTTTTCGGTGGCGTCCCCGATTTGAGTCCATTTCCCCGTGTTCACGTCCATCTTGTAGTAGTAAGTTTTTTGCGTGTCTGGTTCTGGCAATGCGCTATCAAACGGGGCATACGAGAGCACATTCTTGAATGTGTCGCCGGCCACCCATTCGATGGTTGGGGGTTGTGCACTATTTTTTTTTGCAACGGTCACTGTGATTCCGATAGCAATCGCAGTGTCAACCTTGTCTTTGCTCGATTGAAGTAAATCTGCAGTAATAGATTCAAGTATTATAACAAACGATCAGACCTAAAATTTTACTTTAAATAACGGGTTTTCTTACCGTAGAGTTGTAAATAATTCTGAATGTCCGGGATGAATCCGAAGCTGCTCCCTTTGCAGAAAGTTTGAAGTTTCGTTAAGTCGACAGCTTTAGTCGCGGTGTCAAACTAAAATCAGGTTGTTGCAGTTTATGATGAGTGAAACGGGGAATGTAATGGTTGTACGAGTCGGCGCAAGAATTCGCGAGACTTTTTTTTGCACTGTGCGCGCATTTATTTTTTTTTGTTTTGCGCTTTGCAATCAGCGTCGCAAGAATCGCTGAACCTCGGAAGAGAGGACATTTGCACTGTGCATCCCCCCGTTCGAGCAAATGGCGACAACGAAGGGGTTGCACCAGACATGGCAAGGGGGCCGGGCCAGCCCGGACCGGCCCGGCCCTAAAGGCCGGGCCGGGCTTTGGAAATTTTGAAAAGGGCCGGGCCGGGCCCAACTCTAAACGGGCCGGGCCCAACTCTAAACGGGCCGGGCCCAACTCTAAACGGGCCGGGCCCAACTCTAAACGGGCCGGGCCGAGGGCCTATCTTTTTTTTGGGCCCCCTCGGCCCGGCCCTTTTTTTCAAAAAAAAAAAAAAAATTGTCTTGCAACGAAAAATTTAGGTGCCAAATTTTTTTAAAAATCAACAATATCTTGGGTATAGGTTGATCGATTTTTAAATTTTAAAACGTTTTTGGACTAATTCGAGTACTGCGAACAACGTCATGATGTTAGTTTTAAACAAAAAAAAAGGACCGGGCCGGGCCCAAGGTACACCGGGGCCGGGCCGGGCCGGGCTTTGGAAATTTTGAAACGGGGGTCCGGCCCGTTTTGCCATGTCTGGGTTGCACGTCAAGAACAAAGAAAATAAAAGCGCTCAAGCAATGAAAAATTCTTGGCATTCTGCTTCAGCTCGAGAAGAAATTTTTGCTTCAAAGATAACCTGATTACAGATTGAAGGTGAGGTAGAATGGGGTTACTTCGTACATAAATCTGAAGCTGACCCCTTGCTTAACCTCACCATATATATTTTACATAAAAATTTGTTCGCCTTCTATCTGTTTGAAACCTAAACAATCGACGCATAAGTAAAGTTGCGATCTCGGCGATTTCTCCAAGAGTTTCCTCTCCCCCTGTTTGAAGTTTCATAGGAGCATAGTCTAGAGGATGGCGGATTTTTTGAGCCTAAAACGGAAAAATCTACGGAGTCAGTTTTGAGATAAAAAATCTCCTCATTTTACACAATATTTCGCCTTTCGTCTTACCTGGTCTAAAAAATCCGTCATCGAGACGGATTTTTTGAACTGGGAAACAGAATGCCAATTTTCTTGTTGAGAAAAACCCGTTGAGCTCAAAATCTTGGTGTGGGTTGTCTCAGCGACAAAATTTGTTGCACCTTTTGGTCCGGCCCGGACTCGGCCCGTAATAACTAAAATTCTGAGTCTGGAAGCGAAAATTGGGGTAGCAAACAAAAATAGAGTGTCGAAACCCCATCATACAGGCAGAGAAATCATATACACCTATCTACGATCATTTTCAAAAAGGTTTACAACACTTTTCTAACTTTTTTTTTCATCCTATCCTAGTAATGTTATACTTGCTGGGCGAGTTGATATCGACGGGCCGAGCCAAAGCAAATTTGAAACGGCCCGGCCCGGGAGCCTTGTCTATATCGGGAGAGAATGCAAACGCATTCCGAAAAAAACGAAAAAGTTGCGGTCGTTGCTCCAAAGTACAGAAGGCCTCCGCAAAAATTAGAAACGCACTTAAAAAAATTACTGTAAATTGCTGTAAAATTACTGTTAGCTACAAGCTAAAATGTAGGTCCCAAAAATCTTGGGACACGCTGTACAAATGTAAACGTTAAAAAAAATCGGAGCTCCTCATTCCCCGGCAAGGTCCCATAATCGTAGTAGCCTTGCCGAGCATGTTAAACTCAGGTAAACTTACTCCATATATAATTTTCGGCGGCTTCAGGCCATCGTCACTTGAAGGCGCTCCGAAATTCTGTTGAGGGAAAAAGATGGGGTCGGAGTGTGCCACGAGGTTCGTAGATAACACCGTGCAAAGCAACAAGTAGACATTTTGCGACGTCATTTGCGGAAACCTCAGTTTTAAGACTGAAACTCAATAAAAATCTCTATGTGATGTAGCCCTTATATACCCGGTGATAATACGGCGTCGTGTTGGTTGATATTATTAAAAGAGAATATCAATTGTATACCGCTCCTTTGAGTTTTGGCGGCGAACTGTTTTTTTTTTTTTTTTTTGAAAGAAGCGACGACATATGAGATTTGATAACATTTGTAGAAGCTAATATTATTTTTAAACATGTGTAATACAGACAACGTATTGTGATATTATTATCGTTATTTTCAGTTCTTGGAGCACATTGCGAGGAATCGGAGTGAATCGTAAAAAAGTTTGGAGCCTGCGGCAACCGTTGATAGCAAATGATCCTCGGGCTTTTTCACTGCCATCGAACGAGCAGAATCATTTTGAGTTGCAATGACGCCGACCAGACGTGGCAAATCGGGCCGGGCCCGGCCAAGGATCGTTGAGGTTGCCCGCTGGCTCGCCTTAGTCCTCAAATATCAAACAACACACCAAATATCCACAATAATGTATTTATCCACTCAAATACTGTCCAAATAAACACTGATCGTATCCCTAAGATTGTTCCGCAGAAGGTTCCACCGAAAACTACCGCTCCTTCCAGTCGATTCTCTCGTAACTGCCAAAATCCACGTCTGAATCTCCAAAGTCGACCAATTGAAACATAACGCCAAGATCCAATCTTCGCGGTGAGACGCACGATGCAGGCCATGTCCAACGGTAAAAGGTAGGCCCGGCCCGTTTTCAAAATTTTTGAAACCCGGCCCGAAATTTTTTTTTTCGAAGCCCGGCCTGGCCCGGTGAAGTTTACAGGCCCGGCCCGGTTGTAAAATTTCGTTTTAAAAATATTGAAAACTGCACGTTGCAAACACACGGGAAACGATTTGTCTTCGCGGTGAGACAGAAAACCCGCCAAACCACCTTTTCTGTCAAAAGCAAAATCTTGTTTTCGCAGAATACCAAAATGCCAGACGAAAAATTGGCATCGCAATTTTTCGTGTCGGTACCAAAAATCGAAACCGGGCTTCGGGCCGAAATTCAAAATCTTGGGCCCGAAGCCTCGGCCCGAAAAAAAACGTCGAGCCCGGCCCGGTAAAAGGTAGGCCCGGCCCGTTTTCAAAATTTCCAAAGCCCGGCCCGGTTGCCATGTCTGACGCCGACGTATGTCTAATTTTTCGCATTAACTCCGGCGTACAGTGCCGGACAGGATCCAGCAATCAAAAGCGCCTTCCATTGGCTCAAAGAGGCTTTCCGAAGGCCGTAGACTCTGTCGCAAAGAGAATTTCGACTCGATTTTCCGTCCGGAAAGTCGCTGGAGTGATTTTTAGGGTTTGCACTGTGCAAAAAAAGTGAGGGTGCGAGCGACAGCCAAAAAAGCCTATTGCACGGTGCAAAAAGCAAGAAGGGCAATGTTCAGTTTCGATTAGATCCAAATTGAAGGGCCAGAACAGCTATACTTTTGAATTGCGCGTTTTACGGCGTGCGAAACGAAATGTCAAAAAATTTTTTAATATCCTGCAGCGAAAACAAAGGCGGCAGAGTTGCAAACATTAAAATAGTTATTAGTAAGCATGTAGAATGTCACCATTATTTTTTTTCCGTTGTTATTGGTAGAGTATACAAAAAAACTTTTTGGACATCCGGAACCTCCTCGGCACTGCAATTAAGCCATGATCCTGCAATCCAGACATGGCAACCGGGCCGAGCTTTGGAAATTTTGAAAACGGGCCGGGCCTACCTTTTACCGGGCCGGGCTTTGGGCTCGACGCTTTTTTCGGGCCGAGGCTTCGGGCCCAAGATTTTGAATTTCGGCCCGAAGCCCGGTTCCGATTTTTTGGTACCGACACGAAAAATTGCGATGCCAATTTTTTGTCTGGCATTTTGGTTTTCTGCGAAAACAAGATTTTGCTTTCGACAGGAAAGGTGGTTTGGCGGGTTTTCTGTCTCACCGCGAAGACAAATCGTTTCCCGTATGTTTGTAACGTGCATTTTTCAATATTTGTAAAACGAAATTTTACAACCGGGCCGGGCCTGTAAACCTTACCGGGCCGGGCTTCGAAAAAAAAGTTCGGTCCGGGCTTCAAAAATTTTGAAAACGGGCCGGGCCTACCTTTTACCGGGCCGGGCCCGATTTGCCATGTCTGCTGCAATCCATTCTGCCATGTCGGTCTACATCACATCCCTTGAAGTTGTAATAAATATTTATTAATATTTGACATTCCAAAACAACAAAGAATTTTCCACAAGCGCTTTGCGTTCCACGGTCCCCCATATTGATGTTGGACCTCAGTTGACCTAATGTTTCTTCTGTTTCTCTTTTTTCTCCACTCTTTTCCGCGAACACATCGTTCTGCAGAATGTTCGGAGGATGAGATAAGCGACAAATATTCCAAAGAAAAGACCCGTTGCGACCATCAAGAAGAAGTCGAGATGAGTGACATCCAAGAACAACAACAAGCCCTGCGCGCGTTTCGACGGCCGAACGAGTGTGGCGGAGCCGTGGCGCGCGACCAGTTCGATGGCGTTGAGGACGCGTTCGAAGGCCGAGCCGGGACGGTTTTTCAGCTCTTTGGCGAACTGAAACAAGGATTTTTTTTTGATTTTTGATGCTGATTTGTCGCAATGTTCAAGTTTTTTAAATTTAAGTTTTTTTGCAATTTCTACATCATCTTCTAAGGCGCCGAAATTGCGAAAAAAAAATTTTTTTTAAGACAAATGCTCTATTTTGCCTAATTTCTGCAGAGAATCTGCAATTTTTCTATTTGAAAATAAAGATGGCTCCCGGGCCGGGCCAAAGCAAATTTGAAACGGCCCGGCCCAGCCCGTAATAACTAAAATTCTGAGTGTGGAAGCGAAAATTGGGGTAGCAAACAAAAATAGAGTGTATACATAGAGTGTACACCATCATACAGGTGGAGAAATTACACACCTAACTATATACGGTCATTTTCAAAAGGTTTACAACACTTTTCCAACTATTTTTTCATCCTATCGTAGGAATGTTATATTTGCCGGGCGAATTGATATCGACGGGCCGGGCCAAAGCAAATTTAAAACAGTCCGGCCCGCGATTTTCCGCCTGTCCGGACGCCATGTCTATTTTGGAAATAAAGAAGACGGCTCTAATTGCCAATTCCAAATATTGGTCCGTCCGTAAAGTCGCTGCAGTAATTACGGCGACATGCACTGTGCGGAAACAAAAGTTCACTTTGCACTGTGCAATTTCGTGCTTTTTGCACCGCGGATATTTGAAAGACATTCGGGAATTCGAAATTGAACTCCCTATTCGTGTCGCGCGGCTCCAGCAGCAGGTAAGGAACTTTTGGATAGTTTGGAAGGGATTTTTAGACTTTTTTTGGGTTTTAACAACTCTCTCGTAAGTACTAGTCCACCTGAAATGTCGCTAGAGTGAGTTCCGCGACATGCACTGTGCGGAAACAAAAGTTCACTTTGCACTGTGCAATTTCTTGCTTTTTGCACCGTGCAATAGGCCTTTTTCGGCTGTCGCTCGCACTCTGACCTTTTTTGCACTGTGCAAACAAAAAAATCACTCCAGCGACTTTCTGGACGGCATAGTATAATATCTCAGCCAATTTTTTTAAACGATTTTTTGGTTGAAAATTTTTTTTCAAATTTAAAGTTCGCATAAATTTTTCAGTTTAAAAACCAAAAAAAAGTTGTCCCAAATTCTTTTTTCAACGACTAAAAAACCCCAAATACCTTTAAAACTTTTAAAAATCTCGTAGTTTAACGCTCACGTAAATTCTCGAGACGAAATTCACTTTGAGAACTCGAGAAATGGCCGATTTCCTCCCTTTTTTCTCTGCCACTCTCTTCTGTTTGAGCGCTGTCGCGCGCGCGCAACCTTTGACCGGTAAAATAAACAAAAAAGACTTCCGTTGCGCAAACAATGGATGCAAAATTGAAAAAAAAAAAAAAATTGAAATTATTTTCATTTTTAAGAAAAATTATTTCCCTAGCTGCCGCCTTTTTTCTTGATTTACGTTTATAGCCAGTATTTGACGAAAAACGGCGAAATAACCGCCAAACCACAATGAAATAGTCTTTTCCAACAATTTGCGATACTTTTCAACAAATTCTCGCGACCTTCCGGACGGACTAGTGCGCCCTGCCGGCAACGTACTGCCAAAGAATTCTAGAGTAAAGTTAGAAGCAGAATATGAAATTTGAGAACTGAAAAAAAGAATTTTAATGTGATTTTTTAATCGAAAATGGGATTTTTTGTTGAAAATTTGAGTTTTTGAAGAAAAAATAAAACATTTTACCGATTTTTTGAGCGAAAATTCAAATTAATGATATCTAATACGTCCGTAACGTTGCTGGAGTGATTTCTGCGACATGCACTGTGCAAAAAACAAAAGTTCGCTTTGCACTGTGCAATTGCTTGCTTTTTGCACGGTGCAATAGGCTTTTTCGGTTGTCGCTCGTCGCTTACTTTTTTGGCTGCCCTTCATTTGGGGCAGAATTTTTTTTTTGCACTGTGCAAACCCCAAAAATTACTGTAGCGACCTTGCGGACGGACTAGTACAATGTTTCACCTTACATTTTCCGCCTTTTTCTTGTAGATTGGAGTGTCCAGCAGTTTTTTCATCGTGCCCAACAACGTTTTCTCATCCAGTTTGTCCTTATTTAGCAGCAATCCGAATCCTCTCTGCTCCACGTTCCACAAATTTTTAAAATTCGCCCCATATAAGGGCACTCCCAACATCGGAACTCCGTAACTCAGCGCCTCCAAAATACTGGAACTTCCGCCATTCGTTACAAGCAGTTTGCAACGACGATGCGCCAGCAGGTCGTTTTGTGGGATAAACGTTGTCACATTGATATGCGGCGGCATGTGCTCGAGATCAACGCCTTTTAAGGAAAGGTTCGTTCCGATCCGCCAGTAAATCCGATATTTTGTGAGTTTGGATAAGGCCCCAACGAAGGCTTTAACGAGGGTTGGGGGCATTGCAGAGCCGTCAACGTTGGCGCCAAGTTGAACGATGATTAAACCCGCGGGCGCTGAGGAAATGGATGCGTTCCAGGGCTGAAAAAAAGAGTCTTTGATTAGAAGTTTGAAAGGCGTTCTAGTATAATATGTTCGCAAAGTCGCTGGAGTGATTTTTTGTGTTTGCACTGTGCAAAAAAGTGAGGGTGCGAACGACAGCCGAAAAAAGCCTATTGCACGGTGCAAAAAGCAGGAAATTGCACAGTGCAAGGTGAACTTTTGTTTTCTGCACAGTGCATGTCGCCGAAATTACTCCAGCGAAGGCTTCGTAGCCTTTTCTATTATAGTTCTACACTTCAAGGGCTTTAAAATGGTGTAGTTCGCGTCATATTTGGTGATAGTAAGTTTGTACATTACACGTCAAATAGATAAAAGTTGGCAGCCGACTTGAGAGCTCTTCAAGTTGACTTTTTGTCCAAAGATTTATCGGAAAAATGATTTTCTAAATTTTTCTTCACATTTTTGCGGTCAAAACAAGTCTCAAAAAATTCAGAGAGCTTGAAAATGGTCAACTTTTGTCAAAAAAGACTTGGTTTTTGCCAAAGTCAACAATAAATCGACCAGAAAAAACTTTTCGGACCCCATATTTGTGACGAAGTGCCAACGTGAGGAGCTCCCTCCTTTTGCTTTTTCGATTTGATGTGCATAGGCTCCTACTTGGGCTCGCATCGGACTTACATAAAACAATGGTTTGGGAAAGTCGATGTGAGCTCCGCCGACTGGAATGACGTGGCTAGGCCAGGAATGTCCGGATTCCAGGAATGGATCACTGTTTACCAAATATAACTCGGCATTCTGCTTTATCTGAAATGATTCAAGGAGTACTAGTCTTGGCCGATACGAAAGTCGCTGGAGTGATTTTTGGAGTTTGCACTGTGCAAAAAAGTCAGACAGCCAAAAAAAGCCTATTGCACGGTGCAAAAGGCAGGAGATTGCACAGTGCAAAGCGAGTTTTTGTTTTTTGCACAGTGCATGTCGCGGAAATCACTCCAGCGACGTTACGGACGGACTAGTTATCATTAAAGTTAATTTTCGCTCAAAAAATCGGTAAAATGTGTTATTTTTTCTTCAAAAACTCAATTTTCTAACAAAAAATCCCATTTTCGATTAAAAAATCACATTAAAATTCCTTTTTTTCGGTTTTTAATTTTCATATTCTGCTTCTAGCTTTACTCTAGAATTCTTTGGCAGTACGTCGCCGGCAGGGCGTACTAGTCCGTCCGGAAGGTTGCTAGAGTGATTTTTGGTGTTTGCACTGTGCAAAAAAGTGAGGGTGCAAGCGACAGCCGAAAAAAGTCTATTGCACGGTGCAAAAAGCAAGAAATTGCACAGTGCAACGTGAACTTTAGTTTTCTGCACAGTGCATGTCGCGGAAATCACTCCAACGACTTTACGGACGGTTTAGTACATATTACACTTACCCAATTCACATGCGGGAATGGTTTGAATCGCTTTTTAATTTCGTAATCTTCTCTGAATATCCTTGTGATTGGATCGTCCAACAGCCTGACGCGCTCACACAGCGCTTCGCCAATAACCGGCATGCCCAATTGGCAAACGGTCTCGTAAATCAACGCTAAACCCGTTGACAGTTCGCTGAATTTCGCCTCCGGCAAAGTTTGCGAGCTCAGCGTTTTGAGGTTCCAAGGCATGCCCGAGGCCACAATTGTCTCATCCGTAAGCCCATCAAGATCGTAATAAATAAACGGAATGCCCAACGCATGAACGATCGCTAGTTGACAGGGATTGCCGCTGTAAACGAGCGCCACTTCGATTTGATCTTTTTTCAACGTGTCCATCAGGTTGCTGTTGATCAGCTGAAAAGGGTTTTTGCCAAATTTCGATGGCCAAAGCCTTCAGATTTTGATGACTCAAATTAACGAAGAAATTGCCCCAAGTGCGACGCTCAGATTTCCTTTAAGGCAGCGCAACGACTACATTTGAATGTAGTTAACAGCTTGGAAGACGAAATGTCACAGAATCTTTTTTCCCCACGCCCTTGAAACAAATTTATAATAGTTCAAAAATAATCAAATAGACTGTAAAATGCATCATCGGCGGATCTAAAATTATTCCTACTTTGTTTTAAGGACGTGCGAGGACACAAAATTTTGTGACATTTCGTCTTCCAAGCCACAAAACCGAAATTCAAAATAGCTGTTTTGCTACTTTTAAATTTTGCACGCAAGTCAGGCATAGGCCACATATCAATGCCTGAAAATTTTAGCTCACGCTTTGCAGCAAGAGCCAAGATATTCAACGATCTTTGCGGCCGAGAGAGCACGGAAAACGTGGAGAGCGGTTAGACAGAAAAACACTTTTTGGTCATAGCTCTGCCGCTTTGTTGCGGAAAAGATTGATTCTTTGTGGGAACTTTAGTTTCTACAGTAGAAATAGACATTAAACTTTTCGTACCAAAAATTCTCAAAAATTGTCAATTTTTTTTTCAACTTTCGACCAAATTTTTGTTGCGGGAAACGATTTTTTGGCAAAATTCCAAAAAAATTCCCAAAATAAATTCAATTTGACAATCAAAATGACAGAGGAATTTGACAACGTGACAGACCGTCAAGTTGACGGGTGGCACAACCCTAGTAAACAGGATTCCTACCAAAAATCAATTTCTTTCATGCGAAATCCGCAAACATACGACCGAAAAACGTTTTTCTCTCTGACCGCTCTCAGCATTTTGCATGCTCTCTTGTCGGCAAAGATCGTTGAATATCTCGACTCTATCTACTGCATCTATGAATATTTACATCTTGAAATCCGCAGGGTCGAGCGAGTTATTCAACGATCTTTGAGCGGTGGTCGTGGGCCGGGCCCGAGGAATTTTGAAACGGGCCGGGCCGCGGGCCTGAAGTTTTTAAAAATCGGCCCGTTTGCCACCCCTGCCGACGAGACAGTGCGAAAAATGCGGAGAGCGGTCAAAATGAAATTTGCGTCCTTACCTTATAACACGAGGCGTTATAACCAGCCCAATAAGGACGATTATAGGCGTCGAGCTGATAACTCTTCTCCCAAGGTACCGAGCTTCCTGCTCGTTCAATTGGCCCGTACAGTTCTCTGAAAATCGATAATGAAATTGAAAAAAATTAAGAAAAATATTAACATAGGAAGTACTCCAAATGCGACGCTTAGATTTAGATGAGCTTGGCACAAATTTAGAATTATTTTTTCTAAGACATATGTTTTTCAGTCAAAAGTTGGCAAAAATGCAAGCGTTTTTGCGAATTTTTACTCAAAAACTAATTTTTTTTGATTTTTTTTGGAAAAATTTTTTAGAATTTACAGGGGAAGTACTCAAACTGCGACGCTTAGATTTTGATGAAACTTGATACAAATTTGGTATTATTTTTTCTAAGACACATGCTAGACTCTTAGCTCGCGCTGTGCAGAAACAACCGAGATTTTTTGATCGAAAGTTGGAAAAAATTTGACAATTTTTGCAAATTTTGATACGAAAAGTTGTATGTCCATTTCTACCGTAGAGGGTAATGTCCCCACAAAAAATTAATTTTTTCCGTGCAAAACTGACAAAGATACGACCAAAAAGTGTTTTCCTCTCTGACGGCTCTCCGCGTTTCGCGCACTCCCTTGGCCCATGTCTTTGCGCGACAAACTTAGCACAGTGCAAATGAACAACGCACTGTGCGGGTTCAAGCTTTGATTGCCCTTTTCAAAACAATTTGTTTCGCACTGTACGTGATTGCAGCGCACCGTGAATTTTACTCGTTGCCGCGCGACAATTTTTTGCGCGACGGCGCACGGTGCGGACATGTCAAGGCTTTTTTCGGGCCGCCTTTTAGAATTTGCACAAAATGCATGGGGCATTTGTCGCTTATCGCACCGTGCACAGAAAATCTCCATTTTGAACTGTGCATTTGACTTTTTTCTGGTTTTTTGCACTGTGCGCCGACGTATCGCTGCGACGTAAGCAAGTTTCAGCTACGTCGCTGCAACTGGAATTTGCACAGTGCAAAAGGCTTTTTTGGAGGTTTGCACTGTGCAAAAAAGGGAAAATTCACTGTGCGGCTGCGACAAAGCGTGGGAAAATTGCGAAATGCACTGTGCGCTAGCGAGAAAATGTCCACGCACTTTGTGAAAATACTAATAGTGCCAAGTGGTCCATGAAACGCCCAACCTTTAAGGCAAGTGGTACATATAATATCAAAAAGCTTACTGTGGCAGTAAATTCTTGACAATTTTCTCCTTGACCAAGTGAAGCCGCGGCTTCACCAGCCTCGGTTCTTCGGGAATCAAGACCGGCTTCACGGTGATGACATTATGATGCCTGAGGGCGATTTGTTGCGCCAAAAATTCGAAAATGTGCCGATCGAATTGATTGGTCCCATGGAGAAAAAAGAGAACGTTGGCGGAGAGAGTGCAGTGAATTTGAAGGAAAAATAATAGTAACGCAGGAGTTTTGCACATTGCAGAAAAGTTAGAGGCAGAACATGAAATTTGAGACCTGAAAAAAGGAATTTTAATGCGATTTTTGGATTGAAAATGTGATTTTTTTATTGAAAAATGGGATTTTTTAATGGAAAATGGAGTTTTTAAAGGAAAAATAATAGTAGCGCAGGAGTTTTGCACATTTCAGAGTATAGTTAGAGGCAGAACATAAAATTTGAGACCTGAAAAAGGCAATTTTAAAGCGATTTTTTGATCGAAAACGGGATTTTTTCATTGAAAAATGGGATTTTGTGATGAAAATGGAGTTTTTAAAGGAAAAATAATAGTAACGCAGGAGTTTTGAACTTTTAAAGCGATGTTTTGATCGGAAACGGGATTTTTTGATGGAAAATGAAGTTTTTGGAGAAAAAATAAAAAATTTTGAGAGATAATTGAATTTATTGATACTAGTCGGCCCGTTAAGTCGCTGGTGCTATCATAGAGAGTTCGGCGACATGAACTGTGAGAAAACAAAAGTTCCTCTTGCACTGTGCAATTTCTTGCTTTTTGCACCGTGCAATAGGCTTTTTTCGGCTGTCGCTCGCACTCTGACCTTTTTTGCACTGTGCAAACAAAAAAATCACTCCAGCGACTTTTCGGACGGCATAGTATAATATCTCAGCCAATTTTTTAAACGATTTTTTGGTTGAAAATTTTTTTCAAATTAAAAGTTTACATAAATTTTTCAGTTTAAAAACCAAAAAAAAATTGTCCCAAATTCTTTTTTCAACGACTAAAAAACCCCAAATACCTTTAAAACTTTTAAAAATCTCGTAGTTTAACGCTCACGTAAATTCTTGAGACGAAACTCACTTTGAGAACTCGAGAAATGGTCGATTTCCTCCCTTTTTTCTCTGCCACTCTCTTCTGTCTGAGCGCTGTCGCGCGCGCGCAGCCTTTGACCGGTAAAATAAACAAAAAAGACTTCCGTTGCGCAAACAATGGATGCAAAATTGACCTTGTCAACTGTTATTGGATTTGATAGATCAAAAAAAGTTTGTGTCCCATGTATAAGACATGGAGAGAAAGGTGAAGATAGGAAAATTTCCGAAGTATTTAAATTTTGAATTGATCTCACAAGGAAGTATCCCAAAAGCGACGCTCAGATTTTCCTTAAATTTTGCACACACATCAGGCATAGGCTACATATCAATTCCGGAAAATTGTAGCTTGTGCTTTGCAAGGATAGCCGAGATATTCAACGATCTCTGCAACCGAGAGAGTACGCGAAACGCGGAGAGCGATCAGACTGAAAAACACTCTTTGGACATATAACTTTGCCAGTTTTGCGCGGAAAAAATTCATTTTTTGTGAGAACATTACCCTCTACGGTAGAAATAGACCTACTACTTTTCGTATCAAAATTTGCAAAAAAAATGTCATATTTTCCCAACTTTTGACCGCTTACGTATTTTACAAATTTTAATTTTTTTTAAATGTGAATTATCCCAAATCCAAGTCTCATACAAAAAAAATAAAAATCTGCCGAAAAATTTAATTTATTAGCTAAACCAATACGCATCGAATTTGGAACAGATGTCTTTTGAAACGACTAAACTCATACATAGAAGTGTTATATATATACTATAATAAAGATAAAAAAGCAGTGCAAAGAATTGTGTGAACTTGTCATTTGCAGCAATTTCAGATTAATTCTTCTTAAATTTGAGCTAAAAGTAGCGCAGTAAACTGAATCAGATAGCTCTTGAAATTCTACGCTAAATGGAGATCAAATGCCGCGAAATTAAAACAATTTTAGTGTTTTTTTTTAAAAATTGAATTAAATATCCCGCAAAATACTACGCCTTTTCTAAAGTGCGTATACTTTTCGTCCCGTCGCACAGTGCATTTTTGCTTTTTTTGCACGGTGCGCGCGCCATTTCGAAGCATTTTGCACTGTGCAAACTTGCACTGCTTTATTATCTTTATTATACTATATATATAACACTCCTATGTGTGATTTTAGCCGTTTCAAAAGACATCTGTTTCAAATTCGATGCGTATTGGTTTAGCCAATAAATTAAATTTTTCGGCAGATTTTTATTTCTTTTGGCGGCATTGGTCGCTCGAATTATGACTTTTTAGCGATACGCATGCAAATAAACCCCCTAATTTTAAACTTACAAAGTATGTACTGCAGTAAAAAGTAGCAAGTTTGTTTTACAGGGTAAGTATAATACTAGCAATGGCTTCCGGGCCGGACCGTTTCAAATTTGCTCTGGCCCGTCGATATCAATTGTCCCGGCAAATATAACGTTACTGAGATAAGATGAAAAAATAGTTAGAAAAGCGTTGTAAACCTTTCGAAAATGATCGTATATACATAGTTGTGTATGATTTTTCTGCCTGGGGTTTCGACGCTCTATTTTTGTTTGCTACCCCAATTTTCGCTTTCAGACTCAGAATTTTAGTTATGACGGGCCGTTTCAAATTTACTTTGGGCCGGTCCGGGAGCCATGTCTGGTGCAAACCTCAAAATTGTCGTTTGCACTGTGCAAAACTCCGGGCATCGACGCAGCGACGCAGTTGAAAAACGCCTCCGCGGTATTCCGATTGCACAGTGCGAAAGGTCAAATGCACAGTCAAAAATGTGCACTGTGCGGCCCGCGACCAAAGTCTACGCACTTTCGAAAAAACTGTGGTATCTTATCCATGATTTTTGATGTGAAACCTTAAAAATGCGTCGCTAATCTTCTTGTTTCCGTATAATTTCCCCTCCAAATGTCTCGTTGCTTCTTTATCTGCAATGATATGGGCGTTTCTTTGTTTTATTTGCTTGCAAAATTAGTGTAATTTTAAAAAAAATGCCCAAAAATTCTATAAAAACAGCACTTTTTTTATCTTACGTGACTTTTACCGATGAATCCCCCAGGGCATGGGATTTGTCTATTTTTAAATTCGTACATAATGGACGTCTAATTGTGAACTACAATTTCCGTGGGTTTGTTCGCGTATTTGAATGGAGCTTTGTTCAAAAAATTCCCTTTTTATGGAAATTTTTTGTCGACATTGCAAAAAAAAATTTTTTTTTCGCGGTTAGCTGACACTATGCGTAAGAATTTTTCTCTCTATTTTTAAACTTTTTGTGGGAAAAATTAAGTGTTAAGATCTCATGGTAGGCGGGTCAAAAACTGTTGACATGTCTGCACTGTGCGCCAGCGCACGGTGCGGTCGCCCGGCGACAAGTAAACTTTACGGTGCGCGCACGCACAGTGCGAAATGCATTGTTTTGGAAAGGGCAATGCACAGTGCGCTCTTTTTTCGCACCCCGCCGATTGTTTGTCGCGCAAAGCCACTTCGCGACGCCGACTGCACCGTGCAAAAACACAAACTCAAACGTGGATTCTGAAGTTGTCACTGTTCCGCGATGCCGTAGTTGTCATTTTGGTAAAAATTATTTTTTCTGGTCCCGGTTTCGCAGCCTGCGCCCACTGTTCTCTACGGCCTGTAAATACTTAGTTTAGGCTTATAGGGGAAGTACCACAAGTGCAACGCTCAGATTTTGATAAAACCTGGCACAGAGATAGTATTATTTTTTTAAGACATATGCCAGACTCCTGACTCGTGCTTTGCAGAAACGACGGAGATTTTTTGGCCGAAAACTGAAAAAAATATGACATTTTTTGCGAATTTTGGCATACAAAGTTTCATGCCTATTTTAGCCATAGAGGGTAATGTTACGACAAAAAAATCAATTTTTTTTACGCAAAACTGGCAAAGTTATAGCCAAAAAGTGTTTTCCTCTGTGACCGCTCTCTGCGTTTCGTGTCCTCTCTCGTCCGCAAAGATTGTTATATATCTCGACTGAGCCTGCAAAGCGCGAGCTAAAATTTTCAGGAATTGAAAGATGGCCAATGCCTGAAATGTGTGCAAAATTTAAAGAAAATGTGAGCGTCGCACTTGGGGTACTTCCCTTGTTAGCTCAGGTTTAGGCTTAGGTTTAGTTCAGTCTTAGTTTAGGCTTAGCTCAGGCTTAGGCTTAGCTCAGGCTTAGGCTAAGTTGAGGCCTAATCCTATTCTGCTGCGAAAAACCCCGGGCGCAGGCTGCGAAACCGGGGCCAGAAAAAAAGAAGTTTTTCCGTCATTTTCCCGTTTATGTCTCTCAATTTTCTCTTTGCTCAGCGCATTTCAAAAGTCGCTGTAAACCACAAATTTCTCCATCAATCCAAAATAAGATATTCACATCTTTTGTGCCTAAAGTAAAATGATCCTTGAGCCTCCAAAATCTCCTTAGCTTCTTCTCAAAACTCTTTAATACTCAAATACTCAAACACATTACATGTTAGTCTTGTGTCATATCAGGAAGTTTTGTTAAAAGGACATCTTATGATGATAAACATCTCTTTTTTTTCCGCGTACATAAAAAAATGATAAAAATATTTTATTTTATTTGTCTTGGCGTCGAGTTTCAAGGTAATCGGAGCCACCTGCTCACGCAGGTGGACAACTTTGGGGCGAAAGTAATCGAATATATTATTTTTGGGAAATTTTTTATAAAAAAATGTCAAAAAAAAAAACAGTTTTCTCGTTGGTGCCGATGTTATATTCGTTGGTACAAATATTTAAGGCAAATTATAATAGTAATTTTACTCGATGTGATTGAAGTTTTAAAACCTATTTTTGGGCAGTCGAGAATACAGTATATCTCGGATATTTTCTGTTTTGATTATCGATTTCAAAATTTCATTTTGTGCCATCTGAGTGTTGCACCTCGATCATTTCCGCTCTCAGGGTGCGAGCGACAGCCGAAAAAAGCCTGTTTTTTTGCACAGTGCATGTCGCGGAAATCTTTCCAGCGACTTTACGGACGGACTAGTTATCATTAGTTTCAATTTTCGCCCAAAAAATCGGTAAAATTTTTTATTTTTCTCCAAAAACTCCATTTTCCAACAAAAAATCCCAATTTCGATTAAAAAATCACATTAAAATTCCTTTTTTCAGTTCTCAAATTTCATATTCTGCTTCTAACTTTACTCTAGAATTCTTTGGCAGTACGTCGCCGGCAGGGCGTACTAGTCCGTCCGGAAAGGTCGCAAGAGTGATTTCGGCAACATGCACTGTGCAAAAAAGGTCAGGGCGAAAAAAGCCTATTGCACGGTGCGAAAAGCAAGAAATTGCACAGTGCAAAGTGAACTTTTGTTTTCGCACAGTGCATGTCGCTGAAATGACTCCAGCTACTTTGCGGACGGACTGGACATGGCATCCGCGACCGGTGTTAGGCCGGGCCAAAGCAACAAATTTAAAACGTCCTGGGGCCATACCAAACTTTTTCGGAATCGGCCCGTAATGACTAAAATTCTGAGTCTTGGAGCGAAAATTGCGGTAGCAAACAAAAATAGAGTGTCAAAACCTAATCATACAAACGGAGAAATTACACACAACTATCTATGGTCATTTTCAAAAGGTTTACAACACTTTTTGGCACTTTTTACATCATGTCTTGTTGTGTTATATTTGCCGAGCGACTTGATAACTACAAGCCGGGCCAAAGCAAATTTGAAACGGCCCGGCCCAGAAGTGGCCCGTAAGTTTCGAGATAAAAAATCTCTTCCTTTTACACAATATTTCGCCTTTCGTCTTACCCGGTCTAAAAAATCTGTCACTGAGACTCTCAATGACTAGAGAATCCGTCATCGAGGCGGATTTTTTAGATTGGGAAACAGAATGCCAATTTTCGCGTTGAGAAAAACCTTTTGAGTGCAAAATCTTGACGTGGGTTTTTTCAGCGACAAAATTTGTTGCACCTTTCGGTCCGGCCCAGAAGTGGCCCGTAATCACTGAAATTCTGAGTTTTGAAGCGACAATTGGGGTGGCAAACAAAAACAAAAATAGAGTGTCGCAACCCCATCATACAGGTGGAGAAATTACACACGACTATCTATGATAATTTTTAAAAGGTTTACAACACTTTTTGGCACTTTTTACATCATGTCTTTGTTGTGTTATATTTGCCGGGCGACTTGATAACTGCGGGCCGGGCCAAAGCAAGTTTGAAACGGCCCGGCCCAGAAGTGGCCCGTAATCACTGAAATTCTGAGTCTTGAAGCGAAAATTGGGGTAGCAAATAAAAATAGAATATCGAAACCCCATAATACAGGCAGAGAAATTGCACACAGCTATATACGATCATTTCCAAAAGGTTTACAAAATTTTTCTAACTAAATATTTTTTCTATCCTATCTTAGTTATGTTATCTTTGCCGGGTGACTTGATAACATCGCACTGTACTTCTGCGCTTTATGTTCTTTCCATTCTACTGCATAAATATGAGTTTCCAAATGCCGAGAGAAAATTTTGGAAATTTTTAATGGGCTCATAGGATTCTCTTGCAGTTTCTCTTCCGGTGTCGCCGGGGAACGGCCGCATAATGAATGAATGCCTGAGGGGAAGGGCATAAAAAACGGCGCAATAACGGTAAGAATACATTAGGAAGAAGGCGGTCATAAATTCTGACGAAAGGAAAGGGGGGCTTTTAAAATTCAAGCAGTCTGAATATGTACGCATTTTTTTTGATTTTTGGCGGGGAAATTGAGCCAATTAAAGGGACAGTACATCAAAGCATGTATATCGTATTTAAAATGAAAGGAGCGCGTAATGAAACAGTTGAGCCAATCCTAGACTTGGTTAGCTTGTTCCCGATGATATTGTAATAATTCTGCTAATGAGACGGTACAGCTAGTTTTGAATCGCGCTTTTTACGGTGTGGAAACGAAATGTCAAAAAAGTTTCTTCGTCTACTGTACTACTAACAACGGAAAAAAATAATGGCGACATTCTACATGCTTACTAATAATTATTTTACTGTTTGCAAATATTTTACCTTTGTTTTCGCTGCAGGACATAAAAAAACTTTTTTGACATTTCGTTTCACATCTCGTAAAACGCGCAATTCAAAAGTAGCTGTACTGTCCCTTCAAAACTTCTTACAGTAACACAAAAATTCCCAGACCGACTAAAAAAGCAATTCGGCCTGTTAAAAAAGCAATTCGGCTTGGAAGACGAAATGTCACAGAATGTTGTGCCTTCCCACGCCGTTCAAACCAAGTGCAGATAACTGTAAGACGGCGGAGGATGTATTTTACAATCAGTTTGATTATTTTGAACTATTGCCAGTTCCATTTGACGACGAGGGACAGCAAAAAATTTGTGACATTTCGTCTTCGAAGCCATAAAAGCGAAATTCAAATTTAGTCGTTTTGGTATTTCAAAAATTTGATTTTTTTAGTCAAAATCGGTAAATTCAACGGTTTTTACAAAATAATTTTTTTTTTATCGCAAGTTCAAGTTTCAATTTTTTTCAATTTCTCAGAATTTCCAAAAAAAAAACTTTTTTTCGGCCCTTTTTCTTCACAGAAACATTTCGTGTGGAGGCCAAATTAAATTTTGCCTGCGAAATTAAGCGCCTAATCTTTCGTATTCTGTTGTTTATTGGGCCAATTGTTTTTTTGGGGGCCATTAAAAATGCTCTGCCTTACGGCGTTTTTGGGCATTTTTTTTTGCAAATTCCGCCGCCTGGCATGTCAATTTGGCGCCAATTTATATGCCTTCAGCGGGACACAGGACTTCCTGGATGCGATAAACCTTGGGGATAAATACGAAGAAAAATGCTTTGTAAATTTTGATTTTTTAAAATATTTTTTTTAAATTGAAATAATTTTTATATAAAAATAATTTTTTTTTATTTTAAAAATTTTGTTTCTGACAAAAATACATATTAGTAGTATAATATTTTTATAAAGTTGCGTGGACCTTTTTTCTCTTTCGCACAGTGCAACTTTTCCTGCGCTTGTCGCCGCCGCACAGTGCATTTTCCTCTTTTTGCACAGTGCAAACCTTTTAAAAAAGCCTTTTGCACTGTGCAATTTTCGCAGCGACGTAGTTGAAAAAAGGTTGCGTCGCCGCGATATTCCGATTGCACAGTGCGAAAACCAAAAAGGTGGAATGCACAGTGCAACATGGAGGTTTTTTGTGCACAGTGCGGACAGCAGGGATGTAGCGGAGGAGTCGGTCTGGGGGGGGGGGGGGCAGATTCTTTGGACCACAGGTCCAAAGTAAATTTACCTTACTCCCCTCTTACCCCTTTTTCATTTTGCCCCGACACCTGGCTGGAGGGGGTCCCCCATGTCCCCTTCCCCCTAGCTACGTGCCTGCGGTCAACAACCAAATCCATGCGGTTTATGAAAATACTAATACTTTTTTACACATTTTTTTACTTTTTTATATCTTTTAAAAAAAAATAAAGTTGAGATTTTTTAAACTTTTTTTATTTAAAAAAAAATTTCCGTAAAAATTTTTTTGTGTAATTTTTAAAAATAATTATGTTTTTCCAGACATAGACACAACAATTTAGTCTCTATTTCTAGTCAAGAAAACAAAAAAAGGCGAGATAATGATGTAAATAGCCGTGTCTTCAAAGCCAAATTAATTAACATTTTTGGTACTTTTAGGGCAATGCAAAACTTCATAAATTTGTGCCTGAAGTGCTCACTCCGATTTTGATGAAACTTGTGCAAATTTAAAATAATTCCTTCTTAAACGTATGAGAGATTGTCATACCACTAACGTTTCTGCTACTCGCGCTATAAAGTCCGTAGAATTTTGCACTGTGCATTTTCCATTGCTTTTCGCGGCTGGGTGACTTTATGGCACGATAAAGTGCGTAGACCTTTAATCGCCAGGCAAACAAATGCACTTTGCACAGTGCATTTGACCTTTTTTGCGCAAGTTTCCGCACAGTGCATCAATTGCCGTGACGTGACCGTTTTCAACCGCACCGTACGTTTGCACAGTGAAGACCGGATTTTAAGTTGGCACTGTGCGAAAAACTGCAAAATGCGTGAGTTGCAAATAGCGGAAAGAAGGCGAAATGCACTGTGTTTGGGAGATAAAAACGGAAAAAAGTCTGCGCGCTTTATGGAAACACTAGTAGCCCGTCCGTAAAGTCGTTAAAGTGATTTTGGCGACATGCACTGTGCGAAGACAAAAGTTCCCTTTGCACTGTGCAATTTCTTGGTTTTTGCACCGTGCAATGGGTTTTTTTCGGCCTTCGCTCCCACCTAGACCTTTTTTGCACTGTGCATGTCGCCGAAATCATTCCAGCGACGTTACAAACGGACTAGTATAGTTTTTTTATTCTATTACACGTAGATGACAAACGTTTTTAAACTGTATATTTACGATTCTCAGGAGAGTTTTATTTCAGTCTTTCTGTCCTTTGCCTGAGGGACCGAGCGGTTTTCGTTGCACCAATTTCCTGTACAGTTCTTCCACCAGCATCAAACTTTGATGACAAAAAGGGAGTCATGACTCCCTTCTTGAACCACTGTTCCTTTATCAATAAGAATGCGAAAAGCTTTGCTCGGCCGTCCTGACTTTTTTGCACAGTGCAAACACCAAAAATCGCTCCAGCGACGTTACGAACGGACTAGTAAACCACCAAAAGTTTCACTTATCGCTTTTTTTTGTTTTTTCGACCCGCGAAATGGGCAAAACAAAAGGATAGGCCATGGAATTCGTTGAAAAGAAAACAGAAAAAGGGTCAATTCGAAGAAGTCGTACATCATTTGTCTTTTTTTGGTGGGGGTTTCCAAAAAAATTATTTTTTTTCTCCCCATCCGCTTCTGTTGCCTTTTTTGGGACTTCTCTTGTTTACGGATTTTTTGGCAAATTAAATTATTTTAAAATAATTGGCCATTTTTTTTGAAAAAACCTGCGATTTAAAGAAAAGTATTTATTTTACAACAATTTGCGAGTCAAACAGTTGTTTTTTCTGCAGCTGAACAAAACTCCTTGCGAGCACCCCAAA
>VUOU01000022.1:31822-65582 GCA_025436335.1 Bursaphelenchus mucronatus
TGTTTCTGTCAAAAATACATATTAGTAGTATAATATTTTTATAAAGTTGCGTGGAACTTTTTTCTCTTTCGCACAGTGCAACTGTTCCTGCGCTTGTCGCCGCCGCACAGTGCATTTTCCTCTTTTTGCACAGTGCAAACCTTTTAAAAAAGCCTTTTGCACTGTGCAATTTCCGCAGCGACGTAGTTGAAAAAAGTTCCGTCGCCGCGATATTCCAATTGCACAGTGCAAAACCAAAAAAGTCAAATGCACAGTGCAACATGGAGGTTTTTTATGCACAGTGCGAACAGCAGGGATGTAGCGGAGGAGTCGGTCGGGGGGGGGGGGGGGGGGGGGCAATTCTTTACACCACAGGTCCAAAGTAAATTTACCTTACTCCACTCTTACCCCTTTTCATTTTTGCCCCGACACCTGGCTGGAGGGGGTCCCCCATGTCCCCTTCCCCCTAGCTACGTGCCTGCGGTCAACAACCAAATCCATGCGGTTTATGAAAATACTAATACTTTTTAAACATTTTTTACTTTTTTATATCTTTTAAAAAAAAATAAGGTTGGATTTTTTAAACTTTTTTTATTTAAAAAAAATTTCCGTAAAAATTTTTTTGTGTAATTTTTAAAAATAATTATGTTTTTCCAGACATAGACACAACAATTTAGTCTCTATTTTTAGTCAAGAAAACAAAAAAGGCGAGATAATGATGTAAATAGCCGTGTCTTCAAAGCTAAATTAATTAACATTTTTGTACTTTTAGGGCAATGCAAAACTTCATAAATTTGTGCCTGAAGTGCTCACTCCGATTTTGATGAAACTTGTGCAAATTTAGAATAATTCCTTCTTAAACGTATGAGAGATTGTCATACCACTAACGTTTCTGCTACTCGCGCTATAAAGTCCGTAGAATTTTGCACTGTGCATTTTCCATTGCTTTTCGCTGGCTCGCGGTGACTTTATGGCACGATAAAGTGCGTAGAGCTTTAATCGCCAGGCAAACAAATGCACTTTGCACAGTGCATTTGACCTTTTTTGCGCAAGTTTTCGCACAGTGCATCAATCGCCGTGACGTGACCGTTTTCAACTGCACCGTACGTTTGCACAGGAAGACCGCATTTTAAGTTGGCACTGTGCGAAAAACTGCAAAATGCGTGAGTTGCAAATAGCGGAAAGAAAGCGAAATGCACTGTGTTTGGGAGATAAAAACGGAAAAAAGTCTGCGCGCTTATGGAAACACTAGTAGCCTGTCCGTAAGTCGTAAAGGTGGTTTTCCGCGACATGCACTCTGCGAAAACAAAAGTTCCCTTTGCACTGTGCAATTTCTTGCTTTTTGCACCGTGCAATGTGTTTTTTCGGCTTTCGCTCCCACCCAGACCTTTTTTGCACTGTGCATGTCGCCGAATATCATTCCAGCGACGTTACAACGGACTAGTATAGTTTTTTTATTCTATTACACGTAGATGACAAACGTTTTTAAACTGTATATTTACGATTCTCAGGAGAGTTTTATTCAGTTTTCTGTCTTTGCCTGAGGGACCGAGCGGTTGTCGTTGCACCAATTTCCTGTACAGTTCTTCCACCAGCATCAAACTTTGATGACAAAAGGGAGTCATGACTCCCTTCTTGAACCATTGTTCCTTATCAATAAGAATGCGAAAGCTTTTCTCGGCCGTCCTGACTTTTTTGCACAGTGCAAACACCAAAAATCGCTCCAGCGACGTTACGAACGGACTAGTAAACCACCAAAAGTTTCACTTATCGCTTTTTTTTGTTTTTTCGACCCGCGAAATGGGCAAAACAAAAGGATAGGTCATGGAATTCGTTGAAAAGAAAACAGAAAAGGGTCAATTCGAAGAAGTCGTACATCATTTGTCTTTTTTTGGTGGGGGTTTCCAAAAAAATTATTTTTTTTTTCTCCCCATCCGCTTCTTGTTGCCTTTTTTGGGACTTTCTCTTGTTTACGGATTTTTTGGCAAATTAAATTATTTTTAAAATAATTGGCCATTTTTTTTGAAAAAACCCTGCGATTTAAAGAAAAGTATTTATTTTACAACAATTTTGCGAGTCAAACAGTTGTTTTTCTGCAGCTGAACAAAACTTCCTTGCGAGCACCCCAAATGTATCAAAAAATTACAGTTTGCGGAAAATTTTTGGAGGTTTAGAATTGTGGATTAATGACTTACACAAGATTTTTCAACTGTCTGAACTTTCAGTTTAACCATGTGAGCGATGAAAAAATTTTTGCTATGTCCAAGAGATTAGAACAGAAAAGTATCTTCTCACTATTTGTGATTTTGAAGAGACAGTACAGCTACTTTTGAATCGCGCTTTTTATGGCGTGGAAACGAAATGTCAAAAAAGCTTCTTTGTCTACTGTACCAATAACAACGAAAAAAAATAATGGTGACATTCTACATGCTTACGAACAATTATTTTATTGTTTGCACCTCTGCCTCCTTTGTTTTCGCTCCAGGACATAAAAAATTTTCTTTGACATTTCGTTTCACACGCCGTAAAACGCGCAATTTAAAAGAAGCTGGTCTGACCCTTTAAATTTACAGGGAAATTCTTTCAAATGCGACGCTCAGATGTTCCTTCAATTTTGCGCACATGTTGAACATAGGCCGCATATCAATGCCTGAAGATTTTAACCCGTGCAATGCAGAGAGAGCCGAGATATTTAACGATCTTTGCGGCCGAGAGAGTACACGAGACGTGGAGAGCGGTCGGAGAGAAAAACACTTTTTGTCCATATCTTGGCCAATTTCGGGGGGAAAAGATTAATTTTTTGTGGAAACATTACACTCTACGGTAGAAATGGACATACAAATTTTCGTATCAAAATTTGCAAAAAAATGTCATATTTTTCCAACTTTTGAACGCTTACGTAAGAGCCGAAACTTTTCAAGGCAAAATTTGCAAAAAAGTGCCACATTTTTGCCAACTTTTGAGCTAAAAATCTTTGTCGTTTCTGTAAGACACGGAATCCCAAATGTCTTGGACAAACAAATTCACCTTGAAGCAAGTTTACTATTGCTACAGTAGAGAGCAATATTGTTCTAAAAAATCATCTTTTTCCAACGGAACCGTCCAAACAGTGTTTTTTCTCATTAACCGCTCTCCGCATTTCGTGTACTCTCTCGGCCGCAAAGATCGTTGAATATCTCGGCTCTCCCTGCATTGCGCGGGATAAAATTTTTAGACATTGATATGTAGTCTAGGACCGCTCTGCGCGTTTCGCACGCTCTCTCGGTCGCAAAGTTGGTTGGCAGAAATGACTAAAAAGTCGGTTTTTTGTGTGAGACTTGGATTTGGGATAATTCACATTTAAAAAAAATTAAAATTTGTAAAATACGTAAGCGGTCAAAAGTTGGAAAAATATGACATTTTTTTGCAAATTTTGATACGAAAAGTTGTAGGTCTATTTCTACCATAGAGGGTAATGTTCTCACAAAAAAAAAATAATTTTTTCAGCGCGAAACTGGCAAAGATATGGCCAAAAAGTGTTTTTCCCTGTGACCGCTCTCCGCGTTTCGTGTACTCTCTCGGCCGCAAAGATCGTTGAATATCTCGGCTACCCTTGCAAAGCACAAGCTACAATTTTCCAGAATTGATATGTAGCCTATGCCTGATGTGTGTGCAAAATTTAAGGAAAATCTGAGCGTCGCACCTGGAACACTTTTTCTATAAATTAAAAATCGCAAATCCTGAGACTTTTCTGTTCTAATCTCTTGGCCAAAGCAAACAATTTTTTCGTCGCTCACATGGGCAAACTGAACGTTCAGACAGTTCAAAAATCATTAATCCAAAATCCTAAACCCCGAAAATTTTCCGCGAATTGTAATTGTTTGATTTTTGGCGTTCTCCAAATTCATAAAATTGAACAATGTTTTAAAAAACATATAATCGGCTCTAAAAATGTCGAGGGCGTTGTATCAGTAAATATTTTTATAAATTGCCGTGGACTTTCTTCTATTTCGCACTTTTCCCTACTCCCAGCCCGCGGTGCCACCTTTCGGCTCGGCCCGGAATCGGGCCGTAATGACTAAAATTCTGAGTCTGAAAGCGAAAATTGGGGTAGAAAACAAAAATAGTGTCGAAACCCCATCATACAGGCTGAGAAATTACACACAACTACATACGATCATTTTCAAAAGGTTTACAACACTTTTCTAACTATTTTTTCATCCTATCTTAGTAATTGATATCTCCGGGTCGGGCCAAATCAAATTTGAAACGGCTCGGAGCCGGACCTAGCTTTGCTGCCCGGCCCGGAAGGTATGTCTACCTTTCCCAAGCTTGTCGAAGCCGCAAAGTGATTTTTTCTTTTTTTGCACAGTGCAAACCTCCAAAAAAAGCATTTTGCACAGTGCAAACCACCAAAAAAAGCCTTTTGCACTGTGCAAATTCCCGACGCAGCGACGTAGTTGAAAAAAGGTTGCGTCGCCGCGATATTCCGATTGCACAGTGCGAAAACCAAGACAGGCGAAATGCACTGTGCAAAACTAAGGTTTTTTGTGCACAGTGCGAAAGAGAAAAAAGTCCATGCACTTTATGAAAATACTATTATATTATATATGTAGTTTGTGTTTTCGGAGATTTTGAGCAATTTTGAGCTCATGTTATACATGTTGATGGTGTTTACAAGAGAAAAAGCCCGATATAAGCCGATTTTTGGACTGAAAAAGCAAAAAAGACCCTAATAATACGGAAATGAAGAAAAAGTGATGCCGAAAGATTAAAAAAAATTGTTTTGCTGTGGTCTTAATTTTTATGCCGTATTTTACACGTTTAATTTTTGCACCGCCCTTTGCACTGTGCAAAAGGTCGAAAAATTGCACTGTGCAGATTCCAAAAAAGACTGACAAATTGCACTGTGCAATTTCTTTTTTGTCGCGTTTCTTGCACAGTGCAGATTTCCAAAAAAGAACAAGAAACTGCACTGTGCAAAGTCCAAAAACACCGAAAAATTGCACTGTGCAATTTCACTTGTCGCCAAATTGCACTGTGCAATTTCCCTTTTGTCGCGTTTCTTGCACAGTGCAGATTTCCAAAAAAGAACAAGAAACTGCACTGTGCAGATTCCAAAAAGACTGACAAATTGCACTGTGCAATTTCCCTTTTGTCGCGTTTCTTGCACAGTGCAGATTTCCAAAAAAAAACAAGAAACTGCACTGTGCAAAGTCCAAAAACACCGAAAAATTGCACTGTGCAATTTCACTTGTCGCCAAATTGCACTGTGCAATTTCCCTTTTGTCGCGTTTCTTGCACAGTGCAGATTTCCAAAAAAGAACAAGAAACTGCACTGTGCAGATTCCAAAAAGACTGACAAATTGCACTGTGCAATTTCCCTTTTGTCGCGTTTCTTGCACAGTGCAGATTTCCAAAAAAGAACAAGAAACTGCACTGTGCAAAGTCCAAAAACATTGAAAAATTGCACTGTGCAATTTCACTTGTCGCCAAATTGCACTGTGCAATTTCCCTTTTGTCGCGTTTCTTGCACAGTGCAGATTTCCAAAAAAAGAACAAGAAACTGCACTGTGCAAAGTCCAAAAATTTAAAAATTGCACTGTGCAATTTCCCTTTTGTCGCCAATTTCAGTTTCTTGCACTGTGCAAATTCCAAAAAGACGGAAAAATTGCACTGTGCCAAAAATTCTTTTCCTGCACTGTGCGACTTTTCCGTTTGTCGCCGGTTTTTTCGCGATCACACTGCACAGTGCGGGTTTCACTGTAATCCACCCTTTGTTGGTCTCGAATTTCGCTTTGTTTAGGGATATTGGGAGGGATATCGGTTTCATTCTGCCGTGCTTGGAGTGCGCCGCCAAATGACACGTCATACGAATGAGTTGAACCTTCGAATATGTTATGATACGCAATTTTTTGGAAGAATTTTGCGATTTTTTTCGATTTATGGGCACTTTTCCGGGAATAATAAAATTTTTTCTCAATTTTTATCGCCAAATCTCCAAGATTTGTTTGTTTCAGGTCCCAAATTGGATTTGTCGCAACGGCCATAAATCCGAATCCCCAAAACAATTGAATTTTGACTTTCAGCGGCCGAAAATTGAATCAGATTAGATTACATTCCTCGCGGCTTTTCATCCGGCCCCGCATCGCCCATTTGTTCCCGCGGATTCGGCGAGAAAACCCTCCGGAAAATGAATTGGCTCCTCCCCAAAAAAACCGCACAGTGCGGACAATTTCCCTTTTTTCCTCAAAGCAAAAAGGGCGGAGCCAGCGACAAACGCACGGTGCAGTTTCGTTTTTGGGATCGCTCGTGCACAGTGCAGTTTCGTTTGTTGTGGTGCTTGTTTCAGCACTGTGCAATCGACTTTCTGAGGCTTTGTTTTTGAGTCATTGCACAGTACGGCCGTAATTTTCTGTTGATTTTGCGACTGCACTGTTCGTTTTAGTGGGTCAATTTTTTTGGCGTTTGCACTGTGCGCTCATCTTTTTGTCGTTGAAAATTGCAAATCGTTGTCTGCACAGTGCAAATCATTCTTAAGTTTTTTTCATGCTTGCACAGTGCATTTTCTAGTTTTTGTAAATTGCACAGTGCAATCTAAATTTCGGCCTAATTTTTCGGCCGCACTGTGCGCTCATTTTTTCTTGTGGTTGAAAATTGAATATCGCGACGTTGTCTGCACAGTGAAAATTATTTTTTAGTTATTTCCATTTTAGCACAGTGCATTTTCTATTTTTTGTAAAATTGCACGGCACAATCTAAATTTCGGCCTAATTTTTCGGCCGCACTGTGCGTTCATTTTTTTTGTCGTTGAAAATTGAAAATCGCGACGTTGTATGCACAGAGCAAACAAATTTTTATTTTTTTTTATCCTTGCACAGTGCATTTTCTATTTTCAAAAATTGCACGGTGCAATCTAAATTTCGGCCTATTTTTTCGGCCGCACTGTGCGCTCATTTTTTGTCGCTGAAAATTGAAAATCACTACGTTGTCTGCACAGTGCAAGTCATTTTTTCATCCCTGCACAGTGCATTTTCCATTTTCAAAAATTGCACGGTGCAATCTTAATTTTTCCTATTTTTTCGGCCGCACTGTGCGTTCATTTTTTCTCTTTTGAAAGTGAAATTTGTTGAAAATTGAAATTTGTTGAAAATTGAAAATGACGATGTTGTCTGCACAGTGCAAATTAATTTTTACTTTTTCTCCTCGTTGCACAGTGCATTTTCCATTTTCAAAAATTGCACGGTGCAATCTCAATTTTAGCCTATTTTCTCGGCCGCACTGTGCGCTCATTTTTTCTTGTCGTTGAAAATCGAAAATCACGACGTTTTCTGCACAGAACAATTTTTTTAAAATTTGTTTTATCCTTACACAGTGCATTTTCCATTTTTAAGAATTGCACGGTGCAATCTAATTTTTGGCCTATTTTCGACGCCGCACCGTGCAACAAACTAATTGCGCTGTTTTTTGCCCCATAAAATATTCAATTCCGATAAATGCTTCGAATTTTTAACATTTTACCACTCCTTTCGGGGAACTTGAGTCCTCGCCGCGACAAGGAAGAATTAAGGACGGACGAATGATTGTTCTGAAAAGAAACTTTTTGCTTTTTTCGCCGTCTACATACTGGGACGCGTATTCAAAAAGTAGTAAGTTAAAGGAGCATAAAGTAATCTGTGGCCGCGTAATTAGGTCCAGCATTATAGCTTACGTGCCTGAGGGGGTTGGGAAAATAGTTGAGGCTGTTTAGTATTTTGGGAGGGAATAAAGTGTATTTGAGACCAACAATGATGTTTTATAGTAATATTTGTAATGAGGCTAGAAAAAAATGACGTTATATTATGTAGAGTGGAAAATTATCATATAAAAATATATTAGAAATAATTTTGTAACAATTCTTAAGCAAAAAAGTTTTTGCACCGTCCAAAACTTTTGATTGCACGGTGCAAAAAGATGATTTCATTTTTTCGCACCGTGCAATTTATTTTTTGCCATGTTTTCGATTAATGCACGACTGAAAATAAGTTTATTATTTTGTAGAATATTTTTGCCATCTTGTCTTCCCACACTGTGCAAAGAAAATGAGTTTTCTTCTGCCGCACCGTGCACTTTCTTACGTGTTTATTTTCGCACTGTGCGATCGGAATAAAGCTATTTTTCCACACTTTGCAATAAAAATCGCGGCTTCATTTTTGGACACAGACATTTTTGTGTCGACCAGTGCTTCGTACGGTACTGAAGACCTGCTCCGTCTACTCTTCATGGTGCAGTTTCATTATTTTTGATTTTTGCACCGTGCGGTCAAAACAAAAGTGATTTTCCGCACTGTGCGGAAAAAATCGGATCAAATCTTGTAGCAGAATCCAATTATAGTCTTTATGAGTCTTTTCTACTATGCATTTTACTTCACTTTATTTTCTACACTGTGCAAAACACTTTTTTTTTTAATTTTGCACTGTGCAATAAAGGCTTTTTAAATTTTTTGTCGTAATTTTGGTCGTTTATTGATTTTTTAAAACTTTTATCGTCCATAGTAGCTCTAATATTCCACAAATTCCAAATTGAACTTTAGTCCCATCCATTTCTCTGAATTATGGCCATTTTTGTCACCCTAATCTCTATTTCCGACTGCTATTCGCATCATCACCGCTTTTTACTGCTATGTTATGCATGAAAAAACTTTATAATTCTCGATATTGCGTGCAAAACGCTTAATCAATCAAATTCGAGTTTTTAAAAATGAAAATTTTCCATTTTTCCGAATTTTTTATCAAAAAAAATTATTTTTAGCTTCACTCTTTGGTGCTTCGGAATGCGGAGATGCTTTCGGAACGACGAGCCGTGCTGTTCGTCGAGTATGGACTCCAAAGATCCCACCTTACCCCATCAATTCTCCTGTTCTCCCTGGTTTTCGCGCAAATGGCCGCAGGGCAAGAGTATCGCTCGGTGGAATATTACAATCAACCGCCGGCCGACCCCTCCGATCCTTGTCACTTCCCCACGCCGGATCAACGCGACATGTCGGCCATGTGTCGCTACGACTATCATCAAGTGCCCTTCATCTGCGACCCCACCGCCATGTTGTCGCGAACCGAGGCGCAGGTCTTGGAGAAGGCGTTCAGCGACGTCGCCATCAGCGGATGTCTCGCCTGTCAACGAACAATCGAGGGCTGCATTGAGCCGCCGGGCATCGCCGAGGGACAGTTGCGGGTGTCGGTGATCATTGTGCCGGTCGCCAATGTTCATAGGTAATAAAATTGAGATTTTATTTTTTTTGACAACGCATGGTATAAAAAACTTTTTTTTCGCAAAAGTTCTAAAGTTTTTCATTTTCATTTTTTCACGGTGCAGATTTTTTTCTTGCACTGTGCAAACCGTTTTATACTTTTTCCGCACTGTGCAAATTTTTTTTTCTTAATTTGCACGGTACAGAATTATTTCTGCTTTCTTGCACTGTGCAAGGCCTTTTATACTTTTTCCGCAGTGTGCAGAATTTTTTTTTCTTAATTTGCAATTTTTCATTTTCATTTTTGCACGGTGCAGATTTCTTTTTCTTGCACTGTGCAAAGACTTTTATACTTTTTCGGCACCGATTTTTTTTCTTCATTTGCACGGTGCAGAATTATTTCTGCTTTCTTGCACTGTGCAGAATTTTTTTTTCTTAATTTGCAATTTTTCATTTTCATTCTTGCACGGTGCAGAATTTTTTTCTTGCACTGTGCAAAGACTTTTATATTTTTTCCGCACCGTGAAAATTCTTTTTTCTTAATTTGCACGGTGCAGAATTTTTTTCTGCTTTTTTGCACGGTGCAGAATTTTATTCTGCTTTTTTGCACTGTGCAAAAATTTTTTAATTTTTCTGCGCTGTGCACAATTTCATTCTCCATTTCACTGTGCAAAGATATGTTTCACTTTTTCCGCACCGTGTAAAAAACTATTGTTCCAACATTGCACGGTGCAAAAGAAAAGTCGCGTGTTGCACTGTGAAAATCATTTTTTGATCTAAAAATCTTGCACCGTGCAGGAAATTTTCATTTTTTTTTATATTTTAATTAAAAAAAATGTTTTTTTTTTATTTTTCAGGATCGAAAACTGCATCAACGGCCCCTCGTCACACCGCCCATCTGCGCAAAGAGCAGGCAGTAAATGCCTACGCCGAATTCGTGTTCGCTCGTTGGTCGGAGAGTGGATGCGCTTCTGATTTGACAATCTTATACCTCAAGCAATTACAGTATCCGCTGCGGAATGGGGGAATGACTAAAACTGGGCCTATGACCGCGAAAATTTTTAGGTAATTTCTTTGACATTTACAAAAAAATATTTTTTTTTGTATTTTTTTTCTGGTTATTGAGAGAGGTCAAACAGTCCGTCCGGAAAGTCGCTGAAGTGATTTTTGGTGTTTGCACTGTGCGAAAAAAGTGAGGGTGCGAGCGACAGCCAAAAAAAAAGCCTATTGCACGGTGCAAAAAGCAACAAATTGCACAGTGCAAAGTGAACTTTTGTTTTCTGCACAGTGCATGTCGCGGAAATCACTCCAGCGACTTTACGGTCGGGCTACTAGTGTTTCCATAAAGCACGCATTTGGCCGCTTCGGTGAAATAGTTAAAAAATAAATAGTCGTATTTATTCGATTTTTGATATTTTGGCATTTGCACAGTGCAAATGATTTGTCGCTGAGAAAAAAATTGGGAGTCGCGCGCGACGTAAGGCAAAAAATGCAAAATGCACCGTGCAGAATGATCTTTTTGGGTCAAAATGCACTGTGCGAAGCCGTTGTTTCGCGATTTTCGAACCGCACAGTGCAAATTCTCAAAAACCGTACAGTGCAAATTCTCAGGACTTCTTGCGCCGAGTAGCAGTATTTGGAATTGGCAATTAGAGCCGTCTTCTTTATTTCCAAATAGAAAAATTGAAGATTCTTTGCAGAAATTAAGAGAAATTCGAAGAAATGGAACAGTTTTCTTGGAAGAACTTCTTTTTGGCAATTTTGATGCTTTAGAAGATTATTTGGGAAAACTCAAACATTTTTAAATTAAAAAATTGGAACATTCAAACAAAAATTTAAATTTTCAAAAAAATTTTGATATTCAAAAAATTTTTCCTTAAATTTGAATTCGCGGTGCAAAAAAATTAGTTTCGCACAGTGCATGATTTAGTTTTGCAATTTGCACAGTGCGTAAATTCCATTCAGTTTCTGCACTGTGCAATGAACTCTTTGCATTGCACTGTGCATGTGGAATTTTTGTTCAATTTTTTTCCAAGTGCACAGTACAAAGGGTATCTTTGGAGAGCAAAAAGAGGTTTTGGAGACAAAAATCCAAACCATAAAAGGAAAGTGGTAAAGGATTGAAAATAGTGTGCTAAAAACATAAATAAAATTTTGCACTGTGCAGCCGATAAAATAGACTTGTTTTTCGGTTGCACTGTGCTAAAAACATAAATAAAATTTTGCACTGTGCAGACGACAAAATAAACTTGTTTTTTGGTTGCACTGTGCTAAAAGCATAAATAAAATTTTGCACTGTGCATCCGTCAAAATTGGCTCAGTGTTCATTTGCACTGTGCAGATTTTGTTTCAAAAATTTGCACTGTGCAGCCGACAAAATAGGCTTCCTTTCCGTTTGCTTTGTGCAGACATTTTTTTTCAAATTTGCACTGTGCAAAAACGTTGAACTCCTTGCACTGTGCAGGCGACAAAATAAGCTGAATTTTCGGTTGCACTGTGCAGATATTTTTTCAAAAATTTGCACTGTTAAAAATATGCACAGTGCAGATTATTTTCAATTTTTTTTTTAATTTCGCACTGTTAATAAAAAGATAATCAAAAATTTTGTCCAAAAATTCAAAAAAAAAATTATTTTAAAAGTTTCAAAACATTTAATTTTTTCAGAAACCGCCTTTCCGAAATTGGCCAAATCAACATCCCAGTCCAACACATTTCCGCCGACCACACCCTTCTCGAGGTTCTCACAGCCGAATTAAATCAATCATTTGCGTTGGCGCGCGCCGAAGAGCGATTTAGAGCCTTTGGAAAAAAGAAAAACTTTGGCGGAGTTCCCATGTGGGCCTACATCATCTGCGGGGCGCTGTTGGCAATGGTCGTTGTGATGTTGTATTTTGGAAACTGCATCACAAAACGACTGAATTTGAAGGCGCAGGTGAGTGGAATGGAATTTTTTTGAATTTTGGATTTTTTGAATTAATTTTTTTTTTGCACTGTGCGAAGGCCCTTTTGTGCCATGCACTGTGCGAAAAGGTTGAACTTTTTGCACTGTGCAGCCAACAAAATAAGCTTATTTTTCATTTGCACTGTGCAAAAAAAGATGAACAAAATTTTGCACTGTGCAGATTTTTTTCAAACATTTGCACTGTGCGAAAACGTTAAACTCCTTGCACTGTGCGGCCGACAAAATAAGCTCATTTTCCGTTTGCACTGTGCAGATTTTTTTTCAAAAGTCTGCACTGTGCAGCCGACAAAATAGGCTCATTTTTCATTTGCACTGTGCAAAAAAAGAATTAACAAAATTTTGCACTGTGCGGCCGACAAAATAGGCTCATTTTCCGTTTGCACTGTGCAGATTTTTTTTCAAAAGTCTGCACTGTGCAGCCGACAAAATAGGCTCATTTTTCATTTGCACTGTGCAAAAAAAGAATTAATAATATTTTGCACTGTGCAGCCGACAAAATAGGCTCATTTTTCATTTGCACTGTGCAATTCTTTTCAAAAATTGCAAAAAAAATTTATATTTGTTGTAAAATACGATATTCCAACCGCCTTTTATAGCAAAAAAAGTCAATGAACAACCGGAATCAAGCGCAGGCGGCCAACCAACAAGGGAATGGCGAACGATGGCGCGCCGGATTTGGCGGCGGATTAATTCATCAGAACACTTCCAGTGTCCAAAACAACAACCCATCGGCCATGTCCAATATGGGCGTTCAAAATACCAAATCTTCAATGATGTTTAGACAGTTCTCCAATGCCAACGCCAAAAAACAAAGGGCCAAAGCGGCGGCTTTAGTGCAGAAAATATGAAAATTAGATTTTTTTTTGATTTTTTATTTTTTTTTGTGTTTTAAATTGTAAATACTGCTAATTTAAGACGAGTAAAGACTTAAGGACTTTGTATCGCCTCGATTGTTGTATTTGTTACTTATTTTCACGCTGTTCTTTTACCGCACAGTGCAAAAACAACAATTTCTTCTACCGCACCGTGCAGAAAACAAAAAGCGTTAAATAGCACGCACTGTGCATAAATTTCTTTAAATTTTCGTCACTATCCAAAAAAACCCATTAAAAAATTTTCATAAAAACGCAATTCCCATTCAATTTTTTGCCTGCACGGTGCGAAAGCCATCAAATCAAATATTGCACAGTGCAGCGAAAAGCAAGAAATTGCACAGTGCAAAGTGACCTTTTGTTTTCTGCACAGTGCATGACGCGGAACTCACCACAGCGACTTTACGAAAGGACAAGCAAGGCTGCAAAATGAATTTATAAGAGTCATTTTAAACTGGCTATTGTATCGCCGAAATTCACAATGTTTTAATTTTTTTTATTCTTAGCATTTTCCAACAAGCTTAGTAAACCTTCTTCGGCCCGGAAATTAACAGTACTAGTCCATCCGTAATGTCGCTGGAGTGATTTCCGCGACATGCACTGTGCAAAAACAAAAGTTCCCTTTGCACTGTGCAATTTCTTGCCTTTTGCACGGTGCATTAGGCTTTCTTTGGGCCGTCGCTCGCACCCTCACTTTTTTTGCACAGTGCAAACGTCAAAATACCAAAAATCCATTAAATACGGCCATTTATTTTTGAACTATTTCAGCGAAGCGACGAAATGCGCGCTTTATGAAAACACTAGTAGTCCTTTTTTTGCACAGTGCAAACGCCAAAAATTACCGTAACGATTTTCTGGACAAACTAATAATAAACAACCTTAAGAACGTGACAAATAAATCTCTTCTAATCCATTATAATTAGTACTGCTTAGGAAAGGTGATGATAGCCTCACAAAAATTGAAAAAATTTTGTTTGCGATAATCAGTTTGTGCTTTACTATGTAATAACCTCATTTGGATAAAAATATTGTAATTTCTGATCATTGAGAATGTAGTAATATAAAAGAGGAGCCTTTTTTAGAACTAATAGAAATACTAGTCCGTTTGTAAAGTCGCTGGGTCTGAGTTGCGCGACATGCACTGTGCGAAAACAAAAGTTCCCTTTGTACCGTGCAATTTCTTGCTATTTTCACCGTGCAATAGGTTTTTTTCGGCTGTCGCTCGCACTCTCACTTTTTTTGCACGGTGCAAACACCAAAAATCACTACAGCGACTTTACAGACGGACTGTTTGACCCGAAAATTAACAGTAACTCCCTCAACTTTCCTATGATTCATGCTCAAGCCGTATGACTCAATCCGCTCCAATTCCAATTGCCAATTCAAAAACAAAGGTCAATACAAACAACATTGGGGTTTCGGAATAACACCGCTCTAAAGTCAACAAAACTTTCTTTTGAATTAAGGATTTCGACAAACATTTCCGAAATAAAGAACTCGCGACGTTTGAGCGTCGCCAAGTCTATTCGAAATGCTCAAGTTCACGGTGTTGGTCTTCGTCTTGCTGGGCTCCTGCGCGGCTCAAAACATCCTGAACCGAATCACCAACTTTAGTGTGAGACCGCAACAGTCCGTGGCGGTCAGCGGTCGATTTATGTGCAATGGACGGCCTGCGAATAATGTGGTAAGTGGTCGTGGGAAAAGAGCGTTTCCGTGCAAGGATAGTGTCTGAAGTGCGACGCTCAAATTTTTTTTTGAAGGGATGGTACAGCTACTATGCATATTTATGGGGTTTACTTGGTTTTCTTAAAGGGCCGGAACAATTACTTTTGAATTGCGCTTTTAACGGCGTGGAAACGAAATGTCAAAAAAGTTTCTTCGTCTACTGTACCAATAACAACGGGAAAAACATGATGGTGACATTCTACATGCTTTCGAAAAAATATTTTACTGTTTGCAACTCTGCCGCCTTTGTTTTCGCTGCAGGACATACAAAACCTATTTTGACATTTCGTTTCACGCGCCGTAAAAGCGTTTAAAAGTATGTAGCCGATGTGGCCCTTCAAATTTGGCACACAAGTTGGCATAGGCCACATAACAATTCCTGCAAATTTTAGCTTGCTTTTTGAAGACAACCAAGATGTTCTACGATCTTTGCGGACAAGAGTGCAAGCAAAATGGGAAAAAAAGGTTTTTTTGGCCATATTTTTGCGAATTTCGTGCGAAAAAATGATTTTTTTGAAGAAAAATTGATATTTCCAGACTCAATTTTAGGCCAAGAGTTGTCTCCGCACAACAAAACCCAAATGACGAGCTAAAACTTCCAGGGGTCGAAAATGACGTCATTTTTGGTATTCCTGCACGCTTTTGTCCTTCTGCCATTTTATACGATGAAAACTGTCTGAAAGTTTTTGGACAGGTTTCATCGTATAACTTGTCTTTTTGGCTTTCACGTTGCGCTAAAGTGGAAAAATCTGTTTGAAAATAACTTTTGTACAACAAAACCCGTCTATAACAAACAATTTCAGAGATCGTAAGATTAAATTTTAAGCCAAAAAAGTGTATCGGTACAACAAAACCCTTCTGTAACAAATGATTTTTCCGGTCTTTTGCGATTTGTTGTGCAAAGGTTTAACTAGTCCGTTCGTAGTGTCGCTGGAGTGATTTCTGCGACATGCCCTATGAGAAAACAACAATTCACGTTGCACAGTGCAATTTCTGGCTTTTTGCACGGTGCAATAATGTTTTTTTTCGGCTGTTGCTCGCACTCTGACATTTTTTGCATTGTGCATGTCGCCGAAATCACTCCAGCGACTTTCCGGACGGATTACTACCCCATAAAAAATTTTATTTTCCGCCAAAGGTTCAAAGTCTCAAAAGTAAAATTAATAAATCCAAAAGCAATTTCTCAACTCCATCCCTTAATTTGGATGCCTCTAATCGAAACTGAATGCCTTTCTTGCCTTTTGCACCACCTGAAATGTCGCTAGAGTGAGTTGCGCGACATGCACTGTGCGGAAACAAAAGTTCACTTTGCACTGTGCAATTTCTTGCTTTTCGCACCGTGCAAAAGGCTTTTTTTGGCTGTCGCTCGCACCTTGACATTTTTTGCACAGTGCATGTCGCCGAAATCACTCCAGCGAAGTTACAGGGCGCACTAGTAACATCCTCAAACCGAATGCTTTTCAGAAAGTCAAACTCTACGACAACGACCACTTCACCTTCGACGATTTGATGGCCAACGGCTTCAGCGACGCGAACGGCGCCTTCCGACTTCAAGGCTCGGCCAACGAGTTCACAAACATCACACCGAAACTGAACGTCTACCACAGGTGCAACTACTCGCCGCTCATTCCCACTTGTTATCAGAAGTTCACCATCCACATCCCCAAGGAGTACATTACTCGTGGCGTTGTGGCGCAACGCGTTTTCGACGTGGGGACGCTGAATTTGGAGGCGAAGTACGCTGGACAAGGGAGGGATTGCATCAACAAGAAGTGAAGATTCTCTGAGATATCGAAAAAATGGGCCGATCCTCTTGTACGAATATTATTCTTTATCCGATAAAGTGATTTATATGCGGATATATGTGTTAGTATTTGGATAAAGTGCATAAATTTTGTCGCCTTTGGCACTGTGCACAAAAAACTCCCATTTGCACTGTGCTTTTCACTTTTCTTGGTTTTCGCACTGTGCAATCGGAATATCGCGGGGGCGCAACCTTTTTTCAACTACGTCGCTGCAGCTGGAATTTGCACAGTGCAAAAGGATTTTTTTTGAAGTTTGTACAAAAAAAAGGTTACCGCCTTTTTTTTGATTTGCCTTTACTACTCGCGCCATTAAGTCCCTACAATTTTATCACTGCTGTCGCGCACAAAAAGTGCAGTGCGGTCGCGGAAAAGTGCATGTCGCTTGGGCAAAAACGGGAAATCGCCGCGACGGCCGCGAAAATTTGAGAAAATGCACCGTGCAAAATTGTCGCGACTTTATGGCGCGAGTAGTACTACTCCATCTAAAAAGTCTTGAGAATTTCGCACTGTGCACTTTTCTGCAACAACTGCGTCGCTCTTCGAAAAACGCATTATGCATCGTGCATTTGCCAAAAAAGTGCTTTGCACAGTGCATTTTGCCCCAAAAACATCATTTCGCACTGTGCATTTTGCGTTTTTTTGCCTTACGTCGCGGAGTGCGACAGAAAAAGTGCACGGTCGGAGAAAATTCTCGACTTTTTGGATGGGGGAGTATCGCCAGTATTTGACGGAAAACGGCTTCGCACAGTGCACACTTTTCAGAGTGTGTTTTTGCCCGGTGCAATCAAAATATCGCCGAGCTTTTTTTTAACTACTTTGCTCGTAAAATCGAAGAGGGAAGTCTTCAAGTTGGCGAATCGTCTTTGACACTTCGCAACATCTAAGAAAAGTAATTTTTCTAGCTGCCGTCGTTTTTCCTGATTTACGTTTAGAGCCAGTATTTGACGGAAAACGCAAAATAACTTCCAAAACATAATAAAATAATTTTTTCCAACAATTTGCGATACTTTCAAGCAAACTCTCACAAGAAATGGCAAATTTGGATACCCAAAAAATCTCTTTTCTTCGATGTTGCGAAGTGTCAAAGACGAATCGCCAACTTGAAAACTTCCCTTTTCGATTTGACGTGCCGTGCGCCGTCGCGCAAAAACCTTGTCGCGCGGCGATGAGTAAAATTCACGGTGCGCTCACGCACAGTGCAAAATGCATTGTTCTGAAAAGGGCAACGCACAGTGCACTCGTTGTTCGTTGCGCGAAGCCGCTTTGCGACGCCGACCGCACCGTGCGAAAACATGTCAAGACTTTTTGGCCCGAACCTAATTTTAGCGCGATGACTCGTTTTTACAGTGTTATTCCATCATTTTTTATATTACTCATGACCGACTCCCACTGTTTTTGAGCCCATTTCAGCTATTTGTTTGTTCCGTTACGATTTCAACGCTCGGATCAATCAAGTCAATTTTGTCAAAATTTGATTCATAAACAACAAAAAAAAAGTTCGCTTTTGTTGTAAATATTTATCGGAGATGGTCTCCCACGTTACTATTTGTTATACTTTGGTATCACAAAGTGGAGAAAAAATTATAAAATCGGACTGTGTTTATTACGAACGTCGGCCCAGCCCATTTGTAGTCTGGACATTTGTTTTGGGAATTTGTGATTTCTTTGATCAAAATTATTGAAAAATTATATTATACTAGGCAGCTCGGGAGATTTGCAATAAAATTGAAGTTTTTTGAAGAAATTGGCCAAATTTGGAAATAAAATTTGTTCTAGTATCTTGTTAATGAAGAATTTGACAATTTGTCACAAAATTTTTGAAAAAATCAACAAAATTCAAATTTCCCGCCAAGTTTGGCATTGTGTTTTAGGGGTTGGAAATGGCTGAAAGTACTCTGAAAATAAGATTTGTGCTTATAGAAGTCAATCTAGTAAAAAAATTTCCCCTTTTTTGGCAATTTTTTATATTATTCATGATGACTTTTATGACTTTTGATGATTTTTTTTGCGAATCAAAAACCAAGCGTATTTTACACTAGCAAGTGATCGTTTGATATATTGAATGGTTAATTTTTAAGAAATCATGACCTCAACCATGTGCATGGTATGTCTTGTGGCCCTGTCGACCGGCTTTGTCTTCGGCGCTCGTCCGCAGCAAAGTGTGTCCGTTGTTGGAAGACTGACCTGCGATGGAAAGCCCGCCAAAGATGTGGTAGGTTATATTCAAAATTTTTGTGGCTTTGGAGACGAAATGACCAAAAAAAAGCCTTTGTTTGCCCCAATAAAAGCCCCAATAAAGCCTTATGACATTCCAGATGTGTACCAAAAATTATTTTACGATTTGCAATTTTTTGATTTTGTTATCAGACCGAGAGACCAAAAAAAATTTTTTTTTGTTTTCCAAGCTGTAAAAGAGCAGACTCAGAAGTAGCTGTACGCTGTCTTTAAAAAGCCAGAAAACTACTTTTGAATTGCGCTTTTTACGGCGTATGTAACGAAATGTCAAAAAAAGTTTTGTGTGTCCTGCAGCGAAAACAAAGGCGGCAAAATTGCAACCAGTAAAATAATTATCAGTAAGCATGTAGAATGTCACCGTTATTTTTCTCCGTTGTTATTGGTACAGTAGACGAAGAAACTTTTTGGACATTTCGTTCCCGCACCGTAAAAAGCGCGATTCAAAAGTAGCTGTACTGTCCCGTTAAGACATGAAACATTACTTCCGCATAAAACCGATTTACTTTCGTGTAGCCTCTGACATCTAAAAAAAGTTTTTTTTGGAATTGTCGGTACATTCGTTTCATCCAGTACTAGGCAGGCCAAAAAAGTCTTGAGATGTCTGCACCGTGCGCCGACGCGCAAAACACTTGTCGCGTGGGGGCGATTAGATTTCACGATGCGCTGGGACGGGGTGCGCCCTCTTCTCCACAGGATCGTTTCCCACAGGACCAATCCCCACCGAACTCGTTGCAGGCGAAGAGGCCTGCCTATGTCAAGACGCTCGCCAAAAGAAGAGGCCCACCCTACGCAGAGGCCCGCTTTTTGAATAGAACCTCTTTTTGATTTTTTCAATTTGAAGAGTGACATCTTATACGAGGATAGTTCTGCTTGATTTTTTCAATTTCCAGAGTGAATTTTCATCGTATAAGATGTCACCCAGCAAATTGAAAAAAAATCAAGTAAAATTTTCATCGTATAAGATGTCACCCAGCAAATTGAAAAAAATCAAGTAAAATTTTCTTCGTATAAGACGTCACCCTTTATATTGAAAAAATGAAGTAAAACTTTCATCGTATAAGATGTCACCCTTGAAATTGAGAAAATGAAGTAAAACTTTCATCGTATAAGACGTCACCCTTTATATTGAAAAAATGATGTAAAGCTTTCATAGTATAAGATGTCACCCTTGAAATTGAGAAAATGAAGTAAAACTTTCATCGTATAAGATGTCACCCTTGAAATTGAAAAATCATATTTCTTGGCCCGGGGTCTCGCAGCCTGCGCCCACTGTTGTCCACGACTAGAGAATGCTTCGTTTAGGCTGAGCCTCGGGGTTGGGCTTGGACTTAGTTTAGGTCCTTACCTGTTGCGAAAACCCGTCGGGGCGCCGGCTGCGAAAAAGTAAGTTTTTCCATTGTTGAGATCAGTCCGGGTGTAATTTGTCCGCGTGGGGACAAAAGTTCGGTGGGGATCGGCCCGTGGGGAATAGCCCTAAGCCCGCTGCGACCGCGCACAGTGCAAAACCAACTGTATTGAAAAGGGCAATCAACGCACAGTGCGCTACTTTGTCACACCTAATATATGTATAAGGCATTGAGACATTCTCAGCCATGCCCGAGAGCCATGTCTACGCACAACAACGCCTTCGAACCGCCCTGGAATTCGGTACTCGGCCTAAACGCATCGTTTCTTTCAGAAAATCAAGCTCTACGACAAGGACACCTTCACCTTCGACGATTTGATGGGCAAAGCCACCACTGACGCGTCCGGCACTTTCCGCGTCGAAGGCACCGCCAACGAAGTGACGAACATCCAGCCCAAAGTCAACATCTACCACCGATGCAACTACTCGCCGCTCATCCCAACGTGCTATCAAAAGTTTGGAATCCGGGTCCCAACCAACTACATTACGAAGGGGCCTCGCGCCGCAAAAACCTTCGATTTGGGCACTTTGAATTTGGCGGGCAAAATGTCCGGACAGAGTACGGATTGTATTAATTAATTTCAAAGTTCGACGGTTCGTACTTTACTATGTAATAACCTCATTTGGACAAGAAGATTGTAATTTCTGGTCATGGAGAATGTAATAATATAAAAGAGGAGCCTTTTTTAGAACTAATATAAATACTAGTCCGTTCGTAAAGTCGCTGAAGTGAGTTGCGCGACATGCACTGTGCGAAAACAAAAGTTCACCTTGCACTGTGCAATTTCTACCTTTTTGCACGGTGCAATAGGCTTTTTAGTAAAAACTTTCTTGTTTGGCCCCGGTTGCGCAACCTGCGCCCCGGGGTTTTTTCAGCAGGTTAGGATCAGGCCTAAACTAAGCCTGAGCTTAAGCTAAACCCCAAACCTAAGCCTGAGCTAAGCCTTAACTATGCCTAAACTTAGCCTAAACTAAGCCTGAAGTACGTCCATTTCTTCGAATTTCTCCTAATTTCTCCAAAGAATCTTCAATTTTTCTATTTGGAAATAAAGAAGACGGCTCTAATTGCCAATTCCAAATACTACTCCGTCCGTAAAGTCGCTGAAGTGAGTTGCCCGATATGCACTGTGCGAAACCAAAAGTTCACTTTGCACTGTGCAATTTCTCTCTTTTTGCACCGTGCAATAGGCTTTTTTTGGCTGTTGCTCGCACCCTCACGTTTTTGCACTGTGCATATCGCCAAAATCACCCAAGCAACTTTCCGGACGGACTGGTAATTGAAAAATCAAAAAAAAATCCCCTATGCCAAATTCAAACTTGCTTTGGCCCCGGCCCGGGAGCCATGTCTAGTCAGGGTGCGAGCGACAGCCGAAAAAAGCCTATTGCACGGTGCAAGAAGCAAGAAATTGCACGGTGCAAAAGAAACTTTTGTTTTGCACTGTGCATGTCGCCGAAATCACTCCAGCGACTTGTTCTGGATCTTCTGACCACGGCCTTGGTCATATTTTTCCTTTTCTTTGGCCAAATCAATGGTTTGAGGACGAGGTTTTCGGCCCGGACCACAGCCATAACGCCCGGTGAGGCCGTCGTCAGGACGGTCTCTTGTCATCGAATATGGATCCAAACGACCGACAAATGGGATTGGAAATGGAGGGAAACAGATGCAAAAATAAAAAAAAAATTAAAAAAAATGTAAAAAATAAAAAATTGCAAAAAAAAATCAAAAAAAAAATTTTTACTATGGTTGTGATTTTGACAAAATTTTTCAAAGTGACGTCAACTTGCTGTCATTTTTGTCAAATTACGTCAAATTACGTCAAATTGCCTTTGTTTTGGTCGGAAGCTGTCTAACGATAAAACAAACATTATTTAAATTTTTTTACTATGGTTGTGATTTTGACAGATTTTTTCAAAGTGACGTCAAATTGCTGTCATTTTTGTCAAATTACGTCAAATTGCCTTTGTTTTGGTCGGAAGCTGTCTAACGATAAAACAAACATTATTTAAATTTTTTTACTATGGTTGTGATTTTGACAGATTTTTTCAAAGTGACGTCAAATTGCTGTCATTTTTGTCAAATTACGTCAAATTGCCTTTGTTTTGGTCGGAAGCTGTCTGACGATAAAACAAACATTATTTAAATTTTTTTACTATGGTTGTGATTTTGACAGATTTTTTCAAAGTGACGTCAACTTGCTGTCATTTTTGTCAAATTACGTCAAATTACGTCAAATTGCCTTTGTTTTGGTCGGAAGCTGTCTAACGATAAAACAAACATTATTTAAATTTTTTTACTATGGTTGTGATTTTGACAGAATTTTTCAAAGTGACGTCAAATTGCTGTCGTTTTCGTCAAATTACGTCAAATTACGTCAAATTGCCGTTGTGTCCGTCGGAAGCTGTCTAACGATAAAAAAAAAACATTATTGAAGGTAGTATAATGCCATAACACTTGTTCACAATTTCAGGGGTTTCTTGATCTTAATAGGCAAGAAGCTACGTTTGAATACGATATTATCCATGCTGGAGTGTTATTTGTTGACCTTTCGAAACTCGGGTTTTTTGTTGAAATTGGAAATTGAGTTTTTTGCGTGGTATCCGTTTTTCCTCTTTTCTTTTATTTTCATCAAATTCCCTCCATTTTCAGTCCCATTTTTCGGTCGATTCAATGAGTAGAAATCGCCCTCAATACGGGATCATTGGTCGTTATGGCTGCTGTCGGCCGACCGTCGATCTGGCCAAGGAGAAGCGGAAATATCGTCAGACGACTGTCTGCAAGCCGGTGAAAAAATCGACTAATTCTGGGAGTGAATCGACCACGAAATCGACCGAAATTGAAGAAACAAAGAAGAAAGAGAGCAAAAAGGATGATCAGAGAGAGGCCCAATCTTCTGAAGACTCGACCGAAGCCGAGGGAAGTCAGACCGAGTCGTTTCGAAGCCTGGATTTGAAGCTGGAGGTGGTTCAGACCCACAATGGTACCTTACAGTAGAACATCTTTTGACAAAAAATATAATTTTCCAGCGGAAAAGACCCGTCACGTGATTGTCTTGGCTACGAATAATGTCGGCCTGGTCCGTTCTCTCCTGGGAATCTACACTTTGAAATTTCCACCGGCTTCGGAGGGAATTGGAAAGGTAATTTTACGGTTTTTAACAAAAAATTTGATTTTTTTGGTCAAATTAAGATTTTTTTTTGATTTTCAGGGAAATTACGGTGGATTGTTGCCGACAGTTGTCCAGATTTCCAGTCAAGACGAGCTTCAGCTTTTCATCGTCCGTTCCATCGAAAGTTTGGAGGAAATTGCCATGGATAATGTGATCGATGTCATAATTTTTTGCCATGAAGCCGGCAACGATGGAGATTATCGAGCTGTGAAGCGAAATGTAGGTCCCAAATTTGGCTGAGAGTATGTTCGTCGCGTTTTTTCAGCTGATCAAGCCGTGTGAGCAAAATTGCCGACGAATTCCTCGAATTTCAGCCGCCATTCGGACAAAACCCACGATTGAAAGGGATATTGCGGGAGAACCGCTGATTCTGGATGTTGGAAATCACGTGGAGTTGGATCAAGAACTTGGCAGTTGTTTTCAGACTTCAGTGGACTTGTTGGAGAAACAAGAAACGGCCGCTTATTTGTTCAATGATGCATGGAACATTTCGATGAAGAAAAAGTGGAAAAGAGAGATGAAACAGAAGTGCCAAAGTGACGGAAGGTGCTTTGGATAGACAAGTAAAGCCTGTAGGATGTTCAGACAATAAATTTTGCTGATTCAAAGCCTGTGGGATTAGTTATGATCAAGTGTAATATCAGATATCATTTCGATTTTTCTTAATCTTAAAGGCAAGATATCGGTGCAAGATGAACTAAAATACGCTAAAATGCCCTCGGGCATGTTCAGTCTTCCTATTTTCTCCATTTTCGGAGTCATTTTTCATTATTTTCAGTAAACCAATAATTTTGTGACACTTCGTCAAATTTCCAATAATCTTCTGACATTTCGTCTTTTTGCACAAAAAAATTCCAACCCGAAAAATCTCTTCGGAAATCCGTTCCTCTCTCTCATTTATCTTATTCTCTGGTGGAGGATTTGTCAACCGCGGGACGAGAAGTTTAATGGGCGTTGCGACACCATCAATTCTTCAAAATTCCCACTGACTCCTCATGAATAATATAGCATTCGGAGGGTTGATGTCGCGTTTCGTGGAATTAATATCTAAAATTTGGTCTGCGATGGCAATACTAGGTTATGAATGGAATATTCGGGGATTTTAGTGGGATTCGAAGGATTTTTATGTTGTTTTGGTAAGACCTGGGGGATATTTTGGTTATGAGATTTGCCGAGCGAGAATTGCACGTGATGAACCGAAATTGGTGGAGAAGTGAGAAGAAGTCTCTTTGTAACTGCTGCTTTTATAATTTTTATGGAACTTTGATGTCTTTGAAGTTTTTTGGGCAATTTATTTTATCCATCAATTTTGATGAAGTGAGATGAAGATGGTCAATTTTTCGGTGTTCTTGGTTTCGATTGGGGGTAAAATTAATATTTTGTTGTGCAACAAGTCTCATGTGAACTACAAGTAATGTTTTTATAGTTTTACAAGTATTCTTTGTTTTGTATTTCCCCGATGTTGTTTTAGATATGAGGAACCCCCGAAATCCCTTAATTTTTGATGTTTCTCGTTCCGTTGTTGTTTTCTAATCTTATGCATAAGATGAACCATAAAATTTTCTTTAATTCACTACAAGTATCCTTGACAAACACTTGATTTATGGGCTTCAATATTGACATTCTCCGTTTTCCACACCCTTGCTTTCGAAATGTTTTATATCCCTTTTGAGGTTTATATTTGCTTAATTTCAGGGAAAGAGGAGCCGGATATACGGAACCCCTCACGGGACAGGTGTATTCGATATTGGTCCCGTTGAGGGAATTTGAAAATGACGCAGAGCCATCAGACGCTCGGCTTCCTGCTAGATTGGGTAAGTTATTTTAAACATTTTTTGGTGTTTGAATGTTTAGGAAAGTGGTCGGATTTCGAGACGAGTTGGCGGCTTATATTAGGCTGCTATTCGGACCTTTGTTTTGATAAGAGCAGCTGATTGTGATTTAGAACAGCGCTGAAGTCTAATTGATTCCAATCAGACGGAAAAAATGGAGAAAGGGGTTTTCGGCTGATTTAGAGGCAAAACCCCGCGACTGTGTTCGATTAATCATATGTGCGAGTTGAAAAGCCTAAAAACTGATTAAATTCGTGGGAACTAAGTGAGACTGATTTCGATATCCAGTTCAATATAAGTTTTTACGAGATTGAAAGTAAAAATGAAAATGCACGTTGGGATAAGGTCATAGACTGTCTGATTGTGCTCGAAATGGAGATTAAAAACACTATTAATAAAGCGGAAGACATAAAAATATATTAGACATCAAGTGCAATATAAATTTGACCGAAGTAATGGGAAAATGGAAATTTTTGCGATTGAAATTGCTTTGTTCAAAAAACGCGCTCTACATTTTTTAACGTGGAAAACAATTTCAGGCCACAACATCACACCCCGGATCAGACGCTTTTACAATAGACACAGTTGTTGATGGTCGATTAATATCCGAGCTGCTTTATTCACTGTAAGTCCCATTCATTATGTTTGTTCAATCTTTAGATGTGAATCGCATTTCACGGAGAAATTTGTCAATGAAGTGCAAGCAATCGACGATCAAAGTCGGGAGAGTCAGGTCAGAAGGATAACATTAGTTCATGAGAAAATTGTCCAATTTTATGAGCTAAAGTGCAAGATAAACCTGACAGAGGACTCGAACTTTCTTCCTGAACCCACAGATCTTGGTATGTTTGAGATCTTTTGTGAGAAGTATTAAATTTCTGCTATTGGAGGTAGTATAATATAAAATTTTGTGATCTTGATGGGAAAATCACTATGTTTGGATAAGGAACTGCTTGCCACTGTTGTATAGACTCATTAGGTTCTGTTTAATACGTGTTTTTTCAGTGTCCAAGGACGAAGATGCAGTTCTTCGCTTTCTTTTCGTCGTTTCCACGATTCCCACTGTTCTTGGTCATATCAGTAGGTTTTTAATGGTTTTTTTGACCAATTTATGGAATGAAAGTTTCATGTGGATGATTTAGCTGCCCGAACGATGCAAGAAATGCTGAAACACTCACCTCAAGACGTCCAGGATAAGATAAAAGCATTGGAATTAGAGTTTATAGACCTGATTCAAGGCCATAAAACAACAGATTACAGTGTGAGTTGGGTCGAAAAAGTTGTGTAGAGGCTTGGTAAATTTTTTAAAAGCTCTATTTGGAATTTTTAGCGATTTTTTTGAGAAATTTTGAGAAAATTTTCAAAAAAATCTCAAGTTTTTTATTTTTAGGCCAAAATCCAAGCGGAACAACAAAAATCCAAGAATTGAGGGCCAAACTGAGCGAAGCAACAAGTCAGGTAAGGAATTTCACACCTCTTTCCCCGGGAAAATCGGTAAAATCAAAGGAAAAACGAAAATCTGTGGGAGTCCTCTTCAAAAATAAAAACTGACAGTTTTTTGGGTTTTATACGTTTCACTCGAATAAAAGCGGAACAGACGGGTTTTCGCAAGCAAATGTGGGTTGGAAACGGCTTGAAATTGATAAAAATATGTATGCCCCGAGGGGAAATTAGTAATTTTAAGGGTTTTGAGGATTTTTTTGGTGTTTTTGAGATGAAAAATGGATTTTAAAGGGCTTTAATGGTAAAAAAAGTTATTTGGAGTGGTTTTGGATGATTTGTAAGTGGAAAAATCGAAAAAAAATGATTTTTTTAAATTTTTGACATTGAAATTTTAAATTTTTTTCGAATTTCAGAACGCCATTTTGGCGGATAAACTCACCAAACTCGAGTTCGAATTAGGAAATGCGAAAGAAGACCTGAAAAAATACGCTGAAGACTCGGTCAGCAAGACGGTTTTGGAAATGAAAATGGACGACGCGAAGGCCCTGGAAGAGCGCCTCAAATTGGCCGACGAACTGACGAGAAAATTGGAAACGGATGCCGCGGAATGGGCGTTGAAATGCGAACGATTGGAGGCGGAAAACTCAAAAATGGCAAGAATTTTTTGAGGAAATTATTTTTTGCGCAGGTTTTTTCATTCCGAAGCTTGGTATGATTTAGAATCGAATTTTATAAGATACTAGTACGTCCGGAAAGTCGCTGGAGTGATGTTTGGCATTTGCACTGTGCAAAAAAAGTCAAGGTGCGCGCGACAGCCGAAAAAAGCCTATTGCACGGTGCAAAAAGCAAGAAATTGCACAGTGCAAAGTCAACTTTTGTTTCCTCACAGTGCATGTCGCCGAAATCACTCCAGCGACTTTACAGACGGACTAGTATTTATATTAGTTCTAAAAAAGGCTCCTCTTTTATATTATTACATTCTCCATGATCAGAAATTACAATCTTTTTATCCAAATGAGGTTATTACATAGTAAAGCACAAACTGATTATCGCAAACGACGTTTTTTCGATTTTTTTTGAGGCTATCATCACCTTTCCCAAGCAGTATTAATTTTAATGGATTAGAAGGGATTTATTTGTCACGTTCTTAAGGTTGTTTGTTATTAGTCTGTCCAGAAAATCGCTGGAGTGATTTGGCGTTTGCGCTGTGCGAAAAAAGTGAGGGTGCGAGCGACAGCCGAAAAAAACCTATTGCACGGTGCAAAAAGCAAGAAATTGCACAGTGCAAAGGGAACTTTTGTTTTCGCACAGTGCATGTCGCGGAATTAAGTCCGGCGATTTTGCGGACGGAGTGGTATCTTTTAAAATTAAATTCCGAATTTGTGCCAAGTTTCCACCAAATCAAAAAAAAATTGTGGGCCGTTCTGAAGCCGTTTGTGTTTTTAGAAAAACCGAATCCGCGAAGCCGAGGAGGACCTGAAAGAGCTGAAGGACGAAAAAGTCAGCGTCGACCACAAACTGTCATTGGCCGAAAGTCGGGCGTCGGACTTTGAAAAGAAGATGAACATGTTCAAAGAGTACCAAAAGACGGGCCCCGGTCAGACCGAGTTCAACGCGCTGAAGGATCGTTACCAAAAGATTTTGAAGATGAACTCGGAACTGGAGGAGAAATGCTCCGCCATGGAGACGTACAAACGCCAAATGGACAACTTACAAGCCAATGTGGCGATGCTGCGAAGCGAAAAGCAACAAACGGAAGAGCTCCTGTTCCGCGAGCAGACCAAGTCCAGAGACCTGAAGGAGCAATTAAAACAAGCAAAAAGCATGATCAGTGAAGAAAAGAATAGTGTCGCGTCCTCGTCACCCACTTTACACGACGATCTCAACAATTTCAGCTCCTTTGACGATGGAAAGTAAGGATTTTTTGAACGAATTTTGAGGGATTTGGGGAATTTTTGAGGATTTTTGAGAATTTTTTGGGAATTTTGAGGATTTTTTGTGGATAAATTGGAGTCAACGGAATTTTTAGGTAGCATGGATGGTTTTGAGATTTTTTCGCGATTTTTTGAACGAATTTTGAGGGATTTGGGGAATTTTTGATAATTTTTTGAGAATTTTGAGAAGTTTTATGGGTTAATTGGAGTTGAACGGAGATTTTAGGTAGCATGGAGTGTTTTCAGATTTTTTTACGATTTTTTGAACGAATTTTGAGGGTTTTGGGGAATTTTTGATAATTTTTTGAGAATTTTTGGGAATTTTGAGAACTTTTTGTGGGTAAATTGGAGTCAACGGAATTTTTAGGTGACGTGGAGTGTGTTTAGATTTTTTTGCGATTTTTTGAACGAATTTTGAGGGATTTTGAGACATTTGGATTTTTTCGAGTTTTTTTTTTGGTTTTTGTGGAGTTTTTGGATTCGATACGAAATCTTACTACACCTTTTCAAAAGTGCGTAGACTTTTTGTCGAGGGCCGCACAGTGCATATTTTTCACAATGCAAAATACTTCAAAACGGCGCGCGCACCGTGCAAAAAGAGGAAAAATGCACTGTGCGTTGCAACATACAGTCTATGCGCTTTTGGAAGGGCGTAGCTGGACATTTGAAGGACTTTTTGTGATGTTTTTTTTTCTTTTTGGATTTTTTAGAGGAAATTTTTAGAATTTTTTGATTTTTTTATTTTCATTTCAGCCTGGATTTAGTGGAATCTCGCGTTCGATTGTCAGCATTAGAATCCGACAAACGACACCTGGAAATTGAATTTGATTCGTACAAACAGAATTCGATGGCCGAAATTCAACGAGCGAATCAAAGCGCCGCCAAGGCTCGAGAAGAGAAATTACAGATGGACTTGGAGGTGGAAACGATGAAGTCTGAGTTGCAAAGTGCCGGAAGTGAACTAGCGGCTGTGGAGGATAGAAGAAACGGACGGATGGTACGGATTTAAAAAGAAATCGGCGTTTTTGAGAAAATTTTGAATTTTTGAAAACTTTGAAAGATTTTATTGATGTTTAAGTAGAATGTGGGATTTAAAAGACAAGAGATATAAGTTATAGAGGTGTTTGTAGCTTTTAGCGCTTGTTTTTTGTAAAGTTTGCATGAGATGGGATTCGAACCTATGACTTTTTGAGGATCAACTCACTACCACTATGCCACAGAGGTACATGGGCTAAAATACGCCGAATTTGAGAATTTTGTTAGTTTTTGAGTAGTTTAGGGTTTGAATTGAAAATTTTAGTCAATGAATTTTATGATTTAACCAATTTACCTTGTTTTAGACGAGCTGCAACAGCAAAAAGAGAAGATGCGAGATTACGAAGAAGCAATCAAACGATCGGCCCAAATCATTGCCGAATACGTCGTGTTGAATCCGGACGACACGTCGAGCGGTCTAGCCGGCAGCGAAGTCCTCGAATTGAAAGCGGAGGTGAAGCGATTGGAGGAGCAGTTGCGGTCGGTGCGACAACAAGCCGACGCCTACAGACATGTCGCAACGGAAGAACAACGCCTCATTGCCACCGAATTCTACGAACAGGCGGCGGACGTGATCAGCGAAGGCATTTGGCCCAAGAAGTGCGACATCACTTCAATTCGGACACGAATAATTTTCATCCCAACACGGAACGCAACGAATACAGTAGCCATCGGCATCTCAGCGACCTGCAGAGTGGAACATCGTCAGCCAGGTATGTTGACAGGATTTTGCGAGGAGATGGAGGCGGTTTGAAAAGGATTGGAGAAGTTTCCCTGATCTTCAGGGTTTTCGTGGTGGGACAAAAAATTGATTGCCGGAATGTAGAAATAGCATAAGATGTGGAATGTATGGGACGAGAAAGACGGATTAGATGTTATTTTTGTGATTTATTTTGCATTTTGGAGAAATTCAGGTTTTCGTGGTGGGACCTAAATTCAAAAAAATTAATGTTGATTCCTTCGGTTGAAATGATGATTGACTTTTTGGTAAGAGTGAAATGAGAATTTTTTAAGCGGTTTTACTTTTTTGGATGTCAAGTTTTCGTGGTGAGACCCAAATTGTAATTTTTTGAAAATTCCAAATTATCGACAATTTCAGGTCCACCCCAACAACTCGGTGTATCTAAACTCGTCGACCGAATTCGCTGGCCAGTTCCACCACCCAACCGCCATTAACGGCTCCGGCGAACCCGACGGAATCGGGAATCACCTCCATGTTCAAGACCTTCCTCCGCAAACAACGTGAACCCAACACGAACCGAACGCCGGCGAGGTGATTTCAACCCCCCTACTACTACCTTCGTTATAACCCACGGCAGCTTGGGGGCCGCGGTTTCTATTTCTAACAATTTTTTGCAAATTTCACCGATTTTTGTCCCTTTTTTGGAGATTTTCTGCGATTCTACGGGTATTTTTTGGTTCAATTCTTATTATTCGAAGATATATTGGCTGGAGACTCAAACACGATGCATTGTGATACAAAATTTTGGATATTTTGACTCCGTCCACTGAAAAACTGTAAATTCTGTGATTTTTTGAAAAGTTTTCACTTGTTTGCATTGTACACTCAAATCTTGGCTTGATATCGAATATTTGAGGCTTTTGTAGTTGGTTGGCAAAGACTTGAGCCGTATTTTAGCTGTTTGAACGGTTTTGTGTTTGGCAGACTGCGCCCGCTTGAAATTTTAAACGTCGATTTTTGCCAGATTTTTTTGTGAATAATATTCGATATCATGCTGAACGACGACCAGGTTTATTTTTGTAACTACTCAACTTTTACTGTAATTTTGCAACTTTTATTCTTTTATTTTAACCAGCTTTAACAGCGTTTTTTCGGTTCGTACTGTGAGCCCTGAGGGAAATTTTGTCAATTTGAAATTTAAGTTGCGTTTTTGAGTTGAAAACTCTAGCTATGCAAAAAATTTTGAAGTTTTTGGGATTACTGTAGGTTACTGTAACATTTTTTTTATTTTCTTACCGTACGAACCGAAAACTCGGATTTTTTTGTAAATAAAGTACACACGAACGATGGTATGGTATCTTGATTTCCCAAATTTTTTGCTTCTTCACTATAACGTTACTGTAGCTGATATAAAATTACAGTACTATTTCACAGATGGCTGAACAACAAAACGCACACGTGATCCCACCCAAATCGAACGAGTAAATGGCAATGGATTTCCCGAGAACTGGTGTGACCAAAAATTGCCAGAGGCATTTGTGTGGTTGGAGTCTGCACAGTGCGGTTTTGAATTTTTCGGTTTCGCACTGTGCGATCGCAAAATTTGATGGTTTCTGGTCCAAAAGTTCTATTTACGGTGTTAGCAGGCTTTTCGTGGTCTTTCAATGTTGTATCTGTGATTTTTCTTACTGTAATTTATGGATTTTGAATAAATTTTAATTTTTGAACATTTTTGGTTTTTTCGAAAAAAAACTGTTTTTATCAGTGAGAAGTTTATGTAAAATTACTAAATGTTTTAGAAGGCGTATTTTAAAACCATTTTCTCTATTGGTTGATAACATTTTCGGTCGATTTTTCGCCCAAAACAGCCGATATTTGGGATTTTTGACGATTTCATTGGGAAAAAGGTGATTTTGAAGATTTGTTGTACGAAAATTCCGATGAAATTGTAAGAAATACTGTGAACGTCATGATACCTTCTTATGTCTTGTTACTTTTACTCCTCTAGCCATGTTTTCACCTTATTTTAGTCAAAAAGACCGAGTTTTGATCAAATTTCTGAAAATTTTTTATTCTTGGTAAAAACTTTATGGATATCGAATATGAAAATATTATTACCTCACTCTGATCCATCTAGCGATGTCGTATTTTACCATTTCCTCTGCGTTTTTACCAATATTTTTCCTTATTTTTGGTCCAATCGGGTGCTCCAACTTTTTCGCTCGATTTTAGTCCAATGAAATGTCCAAGTATCCCCTGGCAATCGTTTCAAGGCCTCTTGTCTCGTCCTCATGCCCATGACAACTTTCTGCAACGGACCGCGCAGCTCCGCAAACAAGCGAAGGCTGTGGAGTCGGGCGCAGCTCGCGCCGAAACGGATCGCCTAATCCCCGAATGACCTCAATGTCGAATCGAATGCTGGGAGCGAACCACAAGGTCCGCCCGGCGATTCGGCCGTGCTGGTGCCCCTGTTGGAGAGGAAAAACGGCCAACCATTCGCGCTGTTCACCCATCGCAGCTACAAATGAGGCACATCGGGGAGAAGTTGTTTTCCCGGAGGCAAGAATGATAAAGAGAGACCCCAGAAGAGGGGTGCTGACATGATCCTGCTTTATTCTATGCTATTTTTTCAGTCAAAAAATTGAAAAAATTGTATTTAGAGAAAAAAAAATATTATTTTAGACGAAAAATTGCAGTTTTCTCAGTTTTTCGCGAAAAAATCGCTGTGTATTGAAGGATCAAATGTGAAACGAGCAGATGATGGCTGGATCTTCAGCTTAAATCATATTTTGAAGGAATATCTAAAATTTTAGAAGTTTTGCCCAAAATTGAGATTTTTAATGGAAAAATTGGGAGAATAAAAATTTTTTCGTTTTTTTTATTTTGTATAAATATTGATGTAATTTTGAGTAATAAATGATTAATAGGTAGAATACGTATTGATTAATGATATTGCTTTAAAATTCGGCGAGAGACTTTTTCACCTGTTACCCCAAAAGGTCATTAAAGTCTGTTCATTAGTTTTCAAAGAAAAAAGTTCTTATTTTTGCATTTAAAGATGATTAGGTAAAAACGCTTGGAGGTTTCTTTCCGCAATGTAGAGAGATTTTATTTATTTTTGACATTTTTCCCAAAAAGTTCCATTTCCGACCAATTTTCGATGAAAAATTTTTTTTTTGAGAATACGGACTCTAGATGGCTCCAAATAAACTGATCCTTCTTCCAGGCCGCTCTCGTGAAGCCGAAGAGAAATTGCCTAAAACCGGGAGATGTTAGATTGGGGACGATTGCCGCCATGTACACCAGACAACTCACGCATATTCAGCCAATTTGGGAATAATCAGCGAAGAAGTGCAAGAACACTGTCGCCAAGGACCATTGAAGTTCAAACTGTCTTTGCGTATGTTATCTTTGTTTTTGTTTACAAATTTTGGAGGTTTTGGAGCATTTCTGGTTCCCACAACGAAGTCTTGATTTTT
>VUOU01000023.1:0-63537 GCA_025436335.1 Bursaphelenchus mucronatus
TATTTCCCTTTCCTAATGATTATTTCGCGATTATTTCCCTTTTCCAACCAATATTTCCCTTTCCCAGATTATTCCGCGATTATTTCCCTTTCCCAACCATTATTTCCATTTCCCAATGATATTTGCGATTATTTCCTTTCCCAACCAATATTTCCCTTTCCCAACCATTATTTCCCTTTCCCAATGACTATTTTCGCGATTATTTCCTTTCCCAACCATATTTCCCTTTTCCAACCATATTTCCCTTTCCCAACCATATTTCGCTTTCCTAATGATATTTCCGATTATTTCCCTTTCCCAATGATTATTTTGCGATTATTTCCCTTTCCCAACCAATATTTCCCTTTCCCAATGATTATTTCGCGATTATTTCCCTTTCCCAACCAATATTCCCTTTCCCAACCAATATTTCCCTTCCCAACCATTATTTCCCTTTCCCAATGACTATTTCGCGATTATCCCTTTCCCAACCAATATTTCCTTCCCAACCATGATTTCCCTTTCCCAACCATTATTTCGCTTTCCCTATATGATATTTCGCGATTATTTCCCTTTCCCAATGATTATTTTCGATTATTTCCCTTTCCCAACCAATATTTCCCTTTCCCAATGATTATTTCGCGATTATTTCCCTTTCCCAACCAATATTTCCCTTTCCCAACCAATATTTCCCTTTCCCAACCATTATTCCCTTTCCCAATGACTATTTCGCTTTATTTCCCTTTCCCAACCATTATTTCCCTTTCCCAACCATTATTTCCCTTTCCCAACCATTATTTCCCTTTCCCAATGATTATTTCGCGATTATTTCCCTTTCCCAACCAATATTTCCCTTTCCCAACCATTATTTCCCTTTCCCAACCATTATTTCCCTTTCCTAATTATTATTTCGCGACTATTCCTTTCCAACCAATATTCCCTTTCCCAATGATTATTTTGCGATTATTCCCTTCCCAACCAATATTTCCCTTTCCCAACCATTATTCCCTTTCCTAATTATTATTTCGCGATTATTTCCCTTTCCCAACCAATATTTCCCTTTCCCAATGATTATTTTGCGATTATTTCCTTTCCCAACCAATATTTCCCTTTCCCAATGATTATTCGCAATATTTCCCTTTCCAACCAATTATTTCCCTTTCCCAACCATTATTTCCCTTCCTAATTATTATTTCGCGATTATTTCCCTTCCCAACCAATATTTCCCTTCCCAATGATTATTTTGCGATTATTTCCCTTCCCAACCATGATTTCCCTTTCCCAACCATTATTTCCCTTTCCTAATTTTTATTCGCGACTATTTCCCTTCCCAACCAATATTTCCCTTTCCCAATGATTATTTTGCGATATTTCCCTTTCCCAACCATATTCCCTTTCCCAACCATTATTTCCCTTTCCTAATTATTATTTCGCGATTATTTCCCTTTCCCAACCAATATTTCCCTTTCCCAATGATTATTTCGCGATTATTTCCCTTTCCCAACCAATATTCCCTTTCCCAATGATTATTTCGCAATTATTTCCCTTTCCCAACCAATATTTCCCTTTCCCAACCATTATTTCCCTTTCCTAATTATTATTTCGCGATTATTTCCCTTCCCAACCAATATTTCCCTTTCCCAATGATTATTTGCGATTATTTCCCTTCCCAACCAATATTTCCCTTTCCCAATGATTATTTTGCGATTATTTCCCTTTCCCAACCAATATTTCCCTTTCCCAATGATTATTTCGCGATTATTTCCCTTTCCCAACCAATATTTCCCTTTCCCAACCAATATTTCCCTTTCCCAACCATTATTTCCCTTTCCCAATGATTATTTCGCGATTATTTCCCTTTCCCAACCAATATTTCCCTTTCCCAACCATGATTTCCCTTTCCCAACCATTATTTCGCTTTCCTAATGATTATTTCGCGATTATTTCCCTTTCCCAATGATTATTTCGCAATTATTTCCCTTTCCCAACCATTATTTCCCTTCCCAACCAATATTTCCCTTCCCAATGATTATTTCGCGATTATTTCCCTTTCCCAACCATTATTTCCCTTTCCCAATGATTATTTCGCGATTATTTCCCTTTCCCAACCAATATTTCCCTTTCCCAATGATTATTTCGCGATTATTTCCCTTTCCCAATGATTATTTCGCAATTATTTCCCTTTCCCAACCAATATTTCCCTTTCCCAATGATTATTTGCGATTATTTCCCTTTCCCAACCATTATTTCCCTTTCCCAATGATTATTTCGCGATTATTTCCCTTTCCCAACCAATATTTCCCTTTCCCAATGATTATTTCGCGATTATTTCCCTTTCCCAACCATTATTTCCCTTTCCCAATGATTATTTCGCTATTATTTCCCTTTCCCAATGATTATTTCGCGATTATTTCCCTTTCCCAACCATTATTTCCCTTTCCCAACCATTATTTCCCTTTCCCAATGATTATTTCGCGATTATTCCCTTTCCCAACCATTATTTCCCTTCCCAATGATTATTCGCGATTATTTCCCTTTCCCAACCATATTTCCCTTTCCAACCAATATTTCCCTTTCCCAACCATTATTTCCCTTTCCCAATGATTATTTCGCGATTATTTCCCTTTCCCAACCAATATTTCCCTTTCCCAACCATTATTTCCCTTTCCCAACCATTATTTCCCTTTCCCAATGATTATTTCGCGATTATTTCCTTTCCCAACCAATATTTCCCTTTCCCAACCATTATTTCCCTTTCCCAATGATTATTTCGCGATTATTTCCCTTTCCCAACCAATATTTCCCTTCCCAATGATTATTTTGCGATTATTTCCCTTTCCCAACCAATATTTCCCTTTCCCAACCATTATTTCCCTTTCCTAATATTATTTCGCGATATTTCCCTTTCCCAACCAATATTCCCTTTCCCAATGATTATTTTGCGATTATTTCCCTTTCCCAACCAATATTTCCCTTTCCCAATGATTATTTGCGATTATTTCCCTTTCCCAACCAATATTTCCCTTTCCCAATGATTATTTCGCGATTATTTCCTTTCCCAACCAATATTTCCCTTTCCCAACCATATTCCCTTTCCCACCATTATTTCCTTTCCCAATGATTATTTCGCGATTATTTCCCTTTCCCAACCAATATTTCCCTTTCCCAACCATTATTTCCCTTTCCCAACCATTATTTCGCTTTCCCAATGATTATTTCGCGATTATTTCCCTTTCCCAATGATTATTTTGCGATTATTTCCCTTTCCCAACCAATATTTCCCTTTCCAATGATTATTTCGCGATTATTTCCCTTTCCCAACCAATATTTCCCTTTCCCAACCAATATTTCCCTTTCCCAACCATTATTTCCCTTTCCCAATGACTATTTCGCGATTATTTCCCTTTCCCAACCAATATTTCCCTTTCCCAACCATGATTTCCCTTTCCCAACCATTATTTCGCTTTCCTAATGATTATTTCGCGATTATTTCCCTTTCCCAACCAATATTTCCCTTTCCCAACCATTATTTCCCTTTCCCAACCATTATTTCCCTTTCCTAATTATTATTTCGCGACTATTTCCCTTCCCAACCAATATTTCCCTTTCCCAATGATTATTTTGCGATTATTTCCCTTCCCAACCAATATTTCCCTTTCCCAACCATTATTTCCCTTCCTAATTATTATTTCGCGATTATTTCCCTTTCCCAACCAATATTTCCCTTTCCCAATGATTATTTTGCGATTATTTCCCTTTCCCAACCAATATTTCCCTTTCCCAATGATTATTTTGCGATTATTTCCCTTTCCCAACCAATATTTCCTTTCCCAATGATTATTTCGCGGTTAATTCCCTTTCCCAACCAATATTTCCCTTTCCCAACCATTATTTCCCTTTCCCAACCATTATTTCCCTTTCCCAATGATTATTTCGCGATTATTTCCCTTTCCCAACCAATATTTCCCTTTCCCAACCATGATTTCCCTTTCCCAACCATTATTTCCCTTTCCCAATGATTATTTCGCGATTATTTCCCTTTCCCAATGATTATTTCGCGATTATTTCCCTTTCCCAACCATTATTTCCCTTTCCCAACCATTATTTCCCTTTCCCAATGATTATTTCGCGATTATTTCCCTTTCCCAACCATTATTTCCTTTTCCCAATGATTATTTCGCGATTTCCCTTTCCCAACCAATATTCCCTTTCCCAATGATTATTTCGCGATTATTTCCCTTTCCCAATGATTATTTCGCAATTTTCCCTTTCCCAACCAATATTTCCCTTCCCAATGATTATTTGCGATTATTTCCCTTTCCCAACCATTATTTCCCTTTCCCAATGATTATTTCGCGATTATTTCCCTTTCCCAACCAATATTTCCCTTTCCCAATGATTATTTCGCGATTATTTCCCTTTCCCAACCATTATTTCCCTTCCCAATGATTATTTCGCGATTATTTCCCTTTCCCAATGATTATTTCGCGATTATTTCCCTTTCCCAACCATTATTTCCCTTTCCCAACCATTATTTCCCTTTCCCAATGATTATTTCGCGATTATTTCCCTTTCCCAACCATTATTTCCCTTTCCCAATGATTATTTCGCGATTATTTCCCTTTCCCAACCAATATTTCCCTTTCCCAACCAATATTTCCCTTTCCCAACCATTATTTCCCTTTCCCAATGATTATTTCGCGATTATTTCCCTTTCCCAACCAATATTTCCCTTTCCCAACCATTATTTCCCTTTCCCAACCATTATTTCCCTTTCCCAATGATTATTTCGCGATTATTTCCCTTTCCCAACCAATATTTCCCTTTCCCAACCATTATTTCCCTTTCCCAATGATTATTTCGCGATTATTTCCCTTTCCCAACCAATATTTCCCTTTCCCAACCATTATTTCCCTTTCCCAACCATTATTTCCCTTTCCCAATGATTATTTCGCGATTATTTCCCTTTCCCAACCAATATTTCCCTTTCCCAATGATTATTTCGCGATTATTTCCCTTTCCAACCAATATTTCCCTTTCCCAACCATTATTTCCCTTTCCCAACCATTATTTCCCTTTCCTAATGATTATTTCGCGATTATTTCCCTTTCCCAACCAATATTTCCTTTCCCAATGATGATTTTGCGATTATTTCCCTTTCCCAACCATTATTTCCCTTTCCCAACCAATATTTCCCTTTCCCAATGATTATTTCGCTATTATTTCCCTTTCCCAATGATTATTTCGCGATTATTTCCCTTTCACAACCATTATTTCCCTTTCCCAACCAATATTTCCCTTCCCAATGATTATTTCGCGATTATTTCCCTTTCCCAACCATTATTTCCCTTTCCCAATGATTATTTCGCGATTATTTCCCTTTCCCAACCAATATTTCCCTTTCCCAATGATTATTTCGCGATTATTTCCCTTTCCCAACCATTATTTCCCTTTCCCAACCAATATTTCCCTTTCCCAATGATTATTTCGCGATTATTTCCCTTTCCCAACCATTATTTCCCTTTCCCAATGATTATTTCGCGATTATTTCCCTTTCCCAACCAATATTTCCCTTTCCCAATGATTATTTCGCGATTATTTCCCTTTCCCAACCAATATTTCCCTTTCCCAATGATTATTTCGCGATTATTTCCCTTTCCCAACCAATATTTCCCTTTCCCAATGATTATTTTGCGATTATTTCCCTTTCCCAACCATTATTTCCCTTTCCCAATGATTATTTCGCGATTATTTCCCTTTCCCAACCAATATTTCCCTTTCCCAATGATTATTTCGCGATTATTTCCCTTTCCCAACCATTATTTCCCTTTCCCAATGATTATTTCGCGATTATTTCCCTTTCCCAATGATTATTTCGCGATTATTTCCCTTTCACAACCATTATTTCCCTTTCCCAACCATTATTTCCCTTTCCCAATGATTATTTCGCGATTATTTCCCTTTCCCAACCATTATTTCCCTTTCCCAATGATTATTTCGCGATTATTCCCTTTCCCAACCAATATTTCCCTTTCCCAATGATTATTTCGCGATTATTTCCCTTTCCCAACCAATATTTCCCTTTCCCAATGATTATTTTGCGATTATTTCCCTTTCCCAACCATTATTTCCCTTTCCCAATGATTATTTCGCGATTATTTCCCTTTCCCAACCATTATTTCCCTTTCCCAATGATTATTTCGCGATTATTTCCCTTTCCCAACCAATATTTCCCTTTCCCAATGATTATTTTGCGATTATTTCCCTTTCCCAACCAATATTTCCCTTTCCCAATGATTATTTCGCGATTATTTCCCTTTCCCAACCATTATTTCCCTTTCCCAATGATTATTTCGCGATTATTTCCCTTTCCCAACCAATATTTCCCTTTCCCAATGATTATTTTGCGATTATTTCCCTTTCCCAACCAATATTTCCCTTTCCCAACCAATATTTCCCTTTCCCAACCAATATTTCCCTTTCCCAACCAATATTTCCCTTTCCCAATGATTATTTCGCGATTATTTCCCTTTCCCAACCAATATTTCCCTTTCCCAACCAATATTTCCCTTTCCCAACCAATATTTCCCTTTCCCAACCATTATTTCCCTTTCCCAATGATTATTTCGCGATTATTTCCCTTTCCCAACCAATATTTCCCTTTCCCAACCAATATTTCCCTTTCCCAACCATTATTTCCCTTTCCCAATGATTATTTCGCGATTATTTCCCTTTCCCAACCATTATTTCCCTTTCCCAATGATTATTTCGCGATTATTTCCCTTTCCCAACCAATATTTCCCTTTCCCAACCAATATTTCCCTTTCCCAACCAATATTTCCCTTTCCCAACCAATATTTCCCTTTCCCAACCAATATTTCCCTTTCCCAATGATTATTTCGCGATTATTTCCCTTTCCCAACCAATATTTCCCTTTCCCAACCAATATTTCCCTTTCCCAACCAATATTTCCCTTTCCCAACCAATATTTCCCTTTCCCAATGATTATTTCGCGATTATTTCCCTTTCCCAACCAATATTTCCCTTTCCCAACCATTATTTCCCTTTCCCAACCATTATTTCCCTTTCCAATGATTATTTCGCGATTATTTCCCTTTCCCAACCATTATTTCCCTTTCCCAATGATTATTTCGCGATTATTTCCCTTTCCCAACCAATATTTCCCTTTCCCAACCAATATTTCCCTTTCCCAACCATTATTTCCCTTTCCCAATGATTATTTCGCGATTATTTCCCTTTCCCAACCAATATTTCCCTTTCCCAACCATTATTTCCCTTTCCCAATGATTATTTCGCGATTATTTCCCTTTCCCAACCATTATTTCCCTTTCCCAATGATTATTTCGCGATTATTTCCCTTTCCCAACCATTATTTCCATTTCTAGAATGGGTGAACCTATCTACGATGAGTGGTTTACTACCTCCCGCTTATGCTATTCACCCAGGTACTCTCTCCGCCGCCGGCTGTTACTCCCTAACCATATAATTTCAGTGTTTACCGAGGCCAGGTAGTTTTCGGATTCCTGCGGCGGTTCAAAGGCACTATTAGTTTGTATAGCCGGGGCTTTTACACTCTTGGTACCTTCGGGACTTGATAAGGGGTTGAATGGCTGGTACTAGGACCTGTGGCGTATCTGAGATTATCAGCCTGGTCCGGTTTTCTTGGTCTTGTCCTGATATACTTTATTACTGGTTAGGAATATAGAGCTGTTTGCTACGCATGGGTGGTTTTATCTTATATTGTTCTTTTAAATGGCCAAGTGCCGTCGCACAGTCCTCACCGATTCTAGGACGGCGCTACGCTGGCACCGCTCTAGAAGCTGCTGACTGGAGGCCTTGGAGATCTTATTCATTTCTGTAACCGCGCTGGGAAGCACTTTCCCACACGCCCCAATTACGACTATACAGGGCTCGACTTTCATATTGTACTTTTGTACGAGTTCACGGCAAATGTTCCAGCCACGCTCCGCTCCGTCGGCCTGGTATTCTCCGTTCACCCCATATTTATAGCGTTTCCGCTGTGTCATCTGCTCTTGTCGTGTGACATACGATACCGCGACTTCCACCACAAGGATTCTTTTATTTATCTTGTCGATAAGAACAATATCAGGACGACAAGCTTCCAAAGCTTTCGTGCATGGAAACTTGTAATTCCAATAGAGCTCAAACGACTGCGTAATCGTCACTGTGTTTATTTTCTTCGAGTAGTAAGGAATTCAAACCCCTGCTTGTTTTGCCAGGACTGCATATATGTTTCGCGCCACGGAGTCGTGTCGTTCAATATACATGTGCACCCGGTGTTCGCTACATTCAGTCACGATGTGACTAGCAATTTCAATGCCATGCTTACATAGCCGGCATTGTTTGTTTGGTTCCTTACTGCCCACAAACCCTCTGCACAGCAGCGTGTTATCCTGAACAGCAACCGCAATCCTTACATTCTGCGGTGAGATTTCGCCCCTCCGTAAACACCTACTTGAGTTTGGGATATCAATGTTATGCTGCACCCACTTTTGGTAAAGTTTCGACTGTTTAAAGAGGTCTTTCCACATGTCTGGTAATGCGCTCGAATGGTTTTCATAGCCGAGGCCATGTCCACCTGTTCTACATCCAAGTTAATCTTATTTAAAGACTTATTTAAGATGAGCTCCTTGATGTCACACAGTCTAGGGGCTCTCAGACAGTAGATCGCCCTACTTACAACTGCCTCCAGAAATACCTGTTGGAGGTTCGCATAACCGTACCCGGCTTCTTTAGTGGTTAGGTAGAACCTTGAGATATTGCTCGCCTTATAAATCAATCCGCCTTTCCTTAATTCCAGTCTACACACATTATCCAGGTCCGTGATCTGGTTAAATAATCCTCTAGTCTTAGACACACTGCACAGTACGGATTGTGTGACGAATCTAACTACCGGTGGCATTTTCGCATTCAAGCGATTGATAACTTGTCTTGCAGTTAGGTAATCACACGCCATCGTTTCGCCGATGGTCCGACCGTTTTAGCTTTGAGTTCGGCCTGCTTAGTATTAGCTGTATCCTGTTAGGGAACACCTAAATACTTGTATGTTCTGTCGACGAGTGGGTCAAACCCGCCGATACTCTGTTCGATACTCTTACCAAAAATGGCGCATTTTTTAAGGTTCATGCAAGCCAAGTTTGTTTGCAACACGTTGCGTTTCTTTTATCAACATACTCAGGTCTGACTCAGTTTTCCATAGAGTTTAATGTCATCCGTATACAGTTGTATACGGCCAGTGGGGCATGTTTTCTTGAGGTGTGAGACAATCGGGCTTGTCGCAATGACAAACAGCGCAGGGCTGAGACTATCGCCTTGGAGGACCCCTCTATGTATTGGGTAGGGTTTTCCTGAGATCACCCTCCCTGCATTCGTCAACACAAGTCTTGTTTTCCAACTATCCAGGGACTTCAGGAGGTAATTCTCTATCCCTGTCGGCAATGCAAGCGTTTCGATTATAAATCTTAAGGCCTCATGGTCCAGACTGTCATATGCCTTCGAAACATCAATCCATGCAGTCTTGCAATCGTTTCCAATCTCGGACTGCAGCATTTGGTCACGCAGCTTGCGCTTCCATGCACGCCCACACCTTTGGTTTTAAGGCCATCTGTTCTTCTGGGAGGGCACAGGTGTCTTGAACCCGTTGAAGGATTACTTTCGTCAATACCGCATTGGTAATCTTAAAGCAACCATTCAGGCATGTAATGGGTCGATAGTTCTCTGGCTTACTTCTGTCACCGCTTTTGAAGAGCAGCACCGTCCTTCCAGCCATAAGAGCGGTCGGGAACTGCCCTATATCTAGGGTTCTCTTCATAAGGGTTTGTATCCATGGTACCACAAAGTCTTGCTGCCAGTAATAGTTAAAAATACCGTCGGGCCCTGGGGCTTTCCAGGGACTTGGTTTCTTGATGCACTCTCTTATAATCGGATACAGCAAGGCGGGATCTGTGTGGATGTTCTCTGCTACATCGTTTCTCCAACTCTGGAAGATTGATGAGCCACTTTTGAATTTCTTGGGACCAGGTTGTGCAATACCTGCCCAGTTAGTCGTTGCGGTTACGACATCCGGTGCAAACCCTGAGTTTCCGGTCACACATCTCCCATATTGTCCTGCTGCGTTACGATTTACCTACCGCTCATGCTCAGCCACCCGTACGCTTATTTTCTGCTTAAGTTGGGCTAACTTTACTACAAAATAGTTCAGCATGCCGTGCCAATCCATGTCTGGGAAGCACTCATTTTTCAACTTATATATGTATGCTCTTCGCGAGTCTGTTTGCTCGCGGCGTACGTTCACCTTTCGGCATTGTGTGGACTGAGTGTATCCTCCCGATTAGTCGCCTCAATTTTGTTTCCTCTTCCTTTTTATGTTTCAGCCATGTTTTGTGAGCTTCACGGGCCCTTTACAGGGTCTACTAGCCGCGAATGACTTGATGGTGGCGTATAGAACCGCGTTGGCATTTAGCCATTGCTTTTCAACGTCGAAGCTCGCGCATTTCAACCACTCCTCCTCCAACTTCGCTCTTATCCATCGCCTCTCGGGCTCGGACAGGTGCTTCAGTTTCGGTAGTTGTGGTCGGTCTGTAACACGCATCGCTCCACCAAGCTGCACTCTAAACATGTCATCCCACATCTCAACCAACTCCGGGTCGGTCGGCTCAACGATGATACTCTTTTGGTTTGAACTCTGTCTTTTCCGACTAGGATCGCTAACGGAAACCCCGCCGTTTGCGATGTTCGCAGTTTCACTATCACTAGACCCTTCTTCCGTCAATTCCATACCCTGATTTATATTTCCGGCAATTATCTCCTGTTCTCTACGGGTCTCGCTGTTTTCTCTTATAACCTTGGGTGTTGTGTTAGTATCAGTCACCGCAGCTTCCAACTCAATTCCTGTTCCAGCTTGTCTTCGCTTAGCTTCGAAACCGCTCTGACCTGACGAGGGAATACCCGCAACTCTGGCAGATCGCTTCCCTTTTATAATGGTCGCCCCTTGAGGGACTTCCCCGCTAAGCTTGCGGTAAATTTTCCAGTGTTCAGAGTACGGCCCATTGGGCACGTAACGGTCTTTCAGCACGTTGCGAATACACTTAATAATCACATATAGAGTTCGGGCAATCCCAGCTGCTCTCAAAGAACTCTCGAGCATCGGGTACCTTATCCTCTGACCTTGAAGGTCGTCATTCTTCCTTGTCAAGTAAAGGATTTGGCACAATGGCCAGCTGTCGGAACGGGCCTTTGAAGACCTCGCCCCTATCCACACGACCTCGCAATAACGACAAGTCTTATCGCGATGGGCCCTTATATATTCGCCCTCTTCGAGCAGCGGTCGTGCGGAGGCAGCTAACCCCGAGGGGCCTGCCACATTCTCAGCAGTCTCCACACTACCATCGTCCGTATCCTGTTGCTCCCGAGGACAGTTCTCAGAGCACAGGGGTTTGGATTTATAATTATTAGTTACCATGATAATGTCGGGTTAACAGTCCACGAGTTAATCCGCTTGGCTACGTCTTACGATCGATGTTACTATCGGAAATTTGCGAAGGGTTACGGCATATCTCACGCTTCGATGTCATTGCCCTTGGTAGACCGATATAATTAATAAACCCACCTGACCTTCATTGAGTTAAGGCTTTCAATCGGACACTGTCCCATACCCTCAGGTCGAAGAGCTACCCCTTTACTTCCGGCACTTTGCATTCTTTCCCCTTGCTGTCTCCGGTTTTATGACCGGTTTTCTGTGCCGCGGTTGTGGGGTACCAACCTGTTACTCTCGGTGTTGTTTTTATTCTGGCTTCTTGAGAAAATCTTTGCCAAGGGAAACCATCAGGAAAACCCTCCGTTTTGTGGATGATTTGTTTTGGTCAGCAGGGGCCTTTTACGTAGGATGTTATCTCACCCTCATCGACTGTAGTTTTAGTGGCTACCAACACCCTAGACTGTTGCCCCGTCCTGCTTACTACAGGAAATGCATAGATCATTTACAGTCCGTATATGGGCCGCCAACCCAAGAAGCTTTTCGATCGAATCTGATCGTGGCGGGCTCCACCGTGGTACCAACCTGATAGCGTTACAATAAGATTTCCCCTCTTCAAAGAGATGTTCTGTCCCAAGGTAACTCGGTCAATAGTCATAGTTTCACCTTCTGTCTTTTATCCTTTTGGCTGGTCCAAAGACTTCCCCGTGGTCCACCACGTGGAGGTAGAAAATAAGGCACAGATAACCATGGACCCCCATACGCGTCACAAATTTCTGACCTAGAATGTCTGGCGCAAGCGCTTTCACTTGGACGGGGGCAGTCATTCGCACTCCCAGTTTTAACATTCGAATCGCTTAACCCTAACGAGGGGTTTAGCGGACTTGTCTTTTAGGCAAGCCTCGTAATCATTATGGATTTCCCTGGTGTCTAACTACTATCCAGTGACTGGAGTCGAGGGCACTCCGTGTCGCCACTAGCATTAAGGAAGTCTTAGGCAAAGAGTTCAGTTACAGATTAGTCTTGTTTTGGCAGTTTCCATAGTTCGGCAGTTTCCTTATTTTGGTGTTCTTTAGTCTATCGTCGCTATTCCCAGGCCAGGTGGTTTCGTACCAGTACTGCACTGCGTTGGAGCCGACCGAGGACTGACATATAGTCAGTATCCCCGACAAGACCTTTAACGACTGCAACCGTGCTTGGGAGGACTTCTCCACCCGCTCCGATGACTACAACATGGGGTTTAACCGGCAGATTGTGTCTGACAGTTCACGACATATATTCCAGCCTCGCGACCTTCCGTCCGCTGCAGGCTCGCCGTTCACCGCATACTTATATTCTTTACGGTCACTCTTTTGTTGTAGTCTCGTGTAGAAGGATACCGCAATTTCCACGATATGTATCACCTTGCTAACCTTGTCAATCAGTACTATATCTGGCCTACAGGCTTCCAGCTGTCTAGAGCATGCGAACTTATAGTTCCAGTATAATTCCGTCATTCCTTTAGTCTGTATTCCGGGGATCTTGCTGGTATAGTGGTAGCAGGGGAAATCGTATTTCTTACTGAAATACGCATGCAGGCCCCGGGCAATGTCATCATGCCGACTTATGTAGAAGAGATGAACTCTATGGGCCGAACACTCCGTTACCACGTGGCTTAGTCTCGATGCCGTCCCCACATCTTCGGCAAACTTTAACTTCACACTTGTTTCCAACATGTGCCCTGGTCCACAGACTGTTTTCCTGGATAGCTATACCAATTCTTGCGTTCTCCGGGGCCAGGTTACCCTGCATAAGCCATGGATTATTTCTTGAATACTACGGAGCGATGGCGCCAACCGACAGTAGATTGCTCTGCTAACAACCGCCTGAACAAATACTTGGGCTAGGCTTGCTAGGCCGAGCCCCCTTTCTTTGCCTGCTAGGTATAGTCTCGCTACGTTGCTGTGGACATATCGCATTCTTAGTGTTATAAGTTCGATGCTCTACGACCAATCTGTTCGATGCTCTGTTAGTCACCCTGATTACATGTTCTAATGCTTGCTCATCCCTTGCGTACAGCTTGATATCATCCATGTACAGCTGAATTTTGGAGTGTTCGCAGTTTTGCTTCACGTGGTGAACAATTATACTTGTTACTATGACAAAGATGGTAGGACTCAGACTGTCCCCTTGCAGGACTCCCCTCTGTACGGGGTATGTTTGACCTAAGGGCGACTTGTTATTACGTCGTACCTCGATTCTCGTTCGCCAAGTTCTGATGCTCTCCAGCAAGTACCGGTTCACACCTTGAGACATTTTCAGAGTTTCTATTACCAGTTGAAGGACGTCATGACTTATACTATCGTACGCTTTGGAGAAGTCGATTGTTTGCACGTGTTAGAATGATCAGACAATCTGTCTTGATTGACCTGATCCCAAATCTGGGATTCCATGCACGCCCACACTTTTCGTTTCAACGCCATTTGCTCTGCAGGGAGAGCTTGCGTCCCCCGTACCCTCTGTAGGATCATTTTCCAAAAACTTTAACCACGTCAGTATAAAATCTTGCCGCCAGTACCAGTTATAGATTCCGTCAACGCCTGGTGCTTTCCACGGTCTCGCCTTCTGAATACACCCTTTGACTAGTGGCATGATTTGGATCGGTTCGTGGACTAATTCTGCTTCGACTGCAGCCTTCCACTCTATGAGTGTGGCTGAGTTCAGGCTTGGTGCTTTCGGGTCTACTTTGGCCAACCCTGACCAGTAGTCCGTAGCTCTTTTTATATTTGGGGCAAACCCGTCTCCCTTTCTGTCTGCCTTACCATTAGATCCAACCCGCCATCTGGTCTCTTTTCTCTCTAGTTCCTTCTTTCTGTAACAGATGTTCCCTTTGATCATGTTTAGCTTATGCTTAAGATGGTGAACAATGCTGTTCCAATCCATCTGGGGATACACCTGCGTTCGCAGTCTCACTACTCGTTCTCTGATCATTTCCTGTGTTTCAGTACCTTGGCCTCTCTTTATCTTCCTCACAGTCTCGATCCACCCTAGTCTCTGTCTAGTCAGTCTTGCTATTCTTTCTTGAGATTCGAGCCATTTTCTGTGTGCTTCGCGGTCGGCCTGTTGGGGTCTGTGCTCCGCGATTGACCTGATTGCTGCGTACAGTCCAGCGTTGGCATTTAGCCACTGGTCGTGTACGCTTTTCAAAGCAGTGTCGCGCCCCTCAAGTTTTCCTCTTATCCAGATTCTTTCGTCACTGGTTAGGTTTCTTACTTGTGGCAATATTCGGCGCTGCTCTCAAGCTGTGCACTAAAGATCCGGTCTCTCTAATCACTTATTACTCCTCCGTCTGTACATGGTTCTTGTATCACAACCGTAGCTGGGGTACACCGTGAACCCAAATTCGGTGTTCTTCCATTATTCTTATTCTTATTCTTATTCTCTTTAACACTTTCGATTGACTCAAAGTCTACAACTTGCAGCGGACATTCCTGGTTTAACCGTTCTGCTACCGGTATGCTATCTTGGATTTCACGTTCAATTCCTGATTCTTTCTCTGACAAAGTTACAGCTTGGATACTATCGGGAACACAGTCTTGCGCAAGCAATCATGATCAGTGCAATCTCATACCTCTCCCCCGAAGGGCAAATTTCTCTTAGGTTACGTGCTTTGGGTTTCCCAACACTGGTACTAACCTCCCGGGTTTCCCACTACGGGTATTAACACCGCAGCACGGCACTCCGCCAGGAGCACTGCCTAATTACATGACGAAGTATGATCGGATGATATAATCTGTACCCAGCACAACCGAACGTTGAATTTTCTCAAGTATCCGAGGAACGTTCAGACTCTCAAGCAACTCTGTAAGGTGGGGCACAAATTGTATGTGTACTTCCCCTGTTGGCGAGATAATTAGAGGGAGTACTATTACACCCCCAGTAAACTGAGGATATAAACCGTTTATCTCGTTGGCAAGGTTCACACCAGGTGGATATGGTATGTTATCACTGAACTCGTGATTACTATTGACTGCATACCTGTTAGAATCTATCGCTCTCGCAATAGTTCTAGCCAGGATGGACGGTTGACTGGTAGGTAGCCCTTGCGGACTAGGTCCACGACCGTCTGATCTGCGCTTTCAACTCGACCTGCGCGCTGGTAAGTAAGCAAGGTTTCCTTCCATTGCGCTTCCAACTTAGCATCTATCGCTCTCGCAATAGTTCTAGCCAGGATGGACGGTTGACCGGTAGGTAGCCCTTGCGGACTAGGCAGCTCTACCGTCAAACCGATGGAGTCTACGACGCTCGTAAGATGCTTGCAAACAGTAAACTTCGAACTCAACCGACCAGATACGAAGTAGTCTCTGGCACGGCCAATAGTTTCGTCTTGACTTGTCAGAAGATAGGAGGCGGAATATGCTGCTGCCACATAATACGCTCTTTCCATCGACGGCCAAGCTAGACCTCCTTGTTCACAGCTGAGGTGGATACGCGCGGTACTACACTTGGCATGGAGGATACCGGCAGCTTTGATTAACCGCCTTATTTCGATATCCAACCGCCTCATGCGCTCAGGGGCTCCTCGCTTGTCCAAATCACACAAGATTATGTGACCTAGAATATAGGCACCACCCGGGATTGCTTTCGCACGTATCGCGTCGGGCCTTTGACCAACAGTGTGTTCTTTAACCGATAGTATAGCTTCTATCCGGTTTAACAGTACTCTCTGCATTCTGTCAAGGGCGGCCTCCTCATTCACAACAAAACCGTCTATTCCCAGGTACTTGTACTCATCCTTCGTCCCAAGAACTGGTAACTCGGATTCAACGTATCTTCCCACGGCTGCGACTGCTGCACTCTTACTCACATTTATGCTAAGTCCAACTTCACCGAACAACAACGGAACGTGACGCTCCATTCTACGTTGATCGGCTACGGAGGGGCAATACACCTTCAAGTCATCCATGTAGAACACATGACTGACCTGGATCGCCACCTCCCCTCTATTTCGCCCGATTCCCTGATTTGGCCGAAGGGTTGGGCCGGGATTAAGGGTTTTAATAGAGGCTGATATTGGAGCCAAGCACAGGCAGAACCATGTAGGAGAGAGAGTGTCGCCTTGCAGCAATCCTCTTTTCACCATTAACGGGCTACTTCTCTCCACACGGCTGTTTCGACGTAGCTCGTATCGGACACACCATTGTTGAGATAGTGCGTATAGTAGATTCACGACCCGAACGTTCACTCTTGCTACTTTCAAGACTGCGAACATATGATCACGGTTTACGCTATCGAAGGCCTTCTTACAATCGTAGAAGAGGACCCGTAAGTCCTTGGACCCACAGCCCTTACCTTCTCTGCATGCACCGGTTGTCATACGGTCTACGATACTTGCGTGCGTACAGCCCCATACGCCTTTACGGTTAGCAATCTGCTCGTATGGGACTAGTCCAGGACAAGCCTGGATCTGCTCTTGAACTGCCATTTCTACTACCGAAGTTATCAGCTTATATACAGTGTTCAGGCACGCAATGGGTCGATAGTTGGCAGGATCCTCAAGGGACCCCTTCTTTGGGAGCAATACGACTCTACCAACCGACAACCATTTTGGCGTGGTTATCCTTCTCTTCTGCAACAAGCGATATAACCAGGTACAAAAACACTCGCTAGCTGACTTCAGGCGTTTCCATAACACTCCGGGAATACCATCAGGTCCAGCAGCTTTGTTGGGTTTGCTCTTTGAAACGACGGCTCTCCACCACCCCATGATCTTACTCGTGCTCAACTCTTGACTAGGAACGCTCAACTCGGACGACCAGTCTTGTACCGTCGAATCTGACGTAGACTGTTGGGGATTTCCCACAATGCCATTCCAATATGAGCGAACTTCATCCGGAGAGAGTCGAGGCTCCGCACTTCTAGGCTCTAAGTATCGTTGAATCGGGACAAACTTGCCCAACTTCCGTTTCTTATCCGCCGAGCGCTTCGCCATACACTTTCGGATTCCCACTAAGGCATCTCTCAACATTGCCTGCAATTCCGAGAGCCGGACACCAGATTTCACCCGAGCACGCCCATACTTCTTGATGAGCTCACCCAAGTTCCGTCTTTGCCTTGATGTCAACGGCCGCGACGCAGAACGTCGCTTTAACTCCAGGTCTATGTAATTAAGATACCTCTCGAGTGCTTGAATCTCGACCTTCCTACACGCATACCACTCAGACTTACGTCGCTTAGCTTCCTGATCCTTCTTGTCCAGCGAAGACTTAACGGCGCAGCCTGCAGCATACACCATGCAGTTGAGGCTCTGAATCGTCACTTCCCCCTGTCGAATCGACCTCTCGATCAATTCGTTGGCTTGACGCCACAGGGTTTCCGGGACTTTCCTCGGGTATCTGATGGGCTTCCGCCACATAGATTTCCTAAGGATCTTAGAGACAAGGTATCGGAACTGTCCTTCGAGGTAAGGCTCTACCTCTATAGGCTCTGTCTCAGTCTCCCGGCATGACCGACCAGTACTAGCTCTTTCAAGGTATTGAGCATGTGCTCAACAAGGCCATCTCTGACCATGGAGCATGTTAGCCACTCTGTTCTGTTGGTACTCAGGTTCAATCCTACGTCGACCGCCTTTTTACAACGGGAATCGGACGATTGCGTAACCTTTTCAGGCCGCCCCCTTTCCACAAAGAATAAAAGCCGAAGATAAGCAGTTCAGAGCGCCGACCCTCATAGCCTAGTGGCAGGGGGTCAGGCCTTGCGCGTAAAAACTCTCGTGTTCGATTCTCAGTGCCTTCAGTAAATTGCTTCACTTTCAGACACCCGAAATTACGATGGGCCGAGACCGTAAACGAAGCCGATCTAAGCCCAAGAACAAACCCAAGAAAAAGGCTGTGGAGAACGATGCCCAAAAGACATCTGGCGGAACCACCCTCCAGGGATTACCCTTAGAAATGGCCATGTTAAACATGGAATACGCCGGCCAGAGCAAGCTGCCACCTCGAGTCGAGAAACGGCTAAGAGGTATCTTGCAGCGGTACGGTTCGAAGACCAGCCCAGAATCATCCACCACGGACCGCCAAGTTATCGGTCTGGCCACCCTGGATGAGCTATTCGGCAGAATCAAGAAGCTTGAAGCCGAAGTGCAAGGCATCCAAGACCTCAAGAATGATGTCGTAAGCTTGAAGGCCAGAGTTCCAGAAGACGATATGGAGGAAGTGGCTGCATCTGCCGCCCCAGACCAAGAAGCAGGGCCCTCACAGGCCGCCCCGGTCCAAAATCAAGGCCAGCAATGCTGGAGATATCTAAGTTGTTGTTGTTATCATTGAGTAAGTAATAAATAAATTTTTACCGACTCACACAACAAAGGGAATCCTTTCGCTCCGCGGCTTGGTTCCTTCAGCTTACCAACACAAGCCCCCGGTACCTCATTTCATAGCCTACTACTGCCTAATTGGTTTTGGATTGTTAGTAGCTTGACCCTTGAAACAAGATGACGGGGTGGAGTTTCCAGATAACCCGCATACGCTCCTTCTCTTCTCTCCTTTTTAAGACATTCGACTTTTTTATACAAGGCTGCACCACGTAGAAAAACAAGTCCGTGCTCGCCGGTAACGCTTCAATTACCGACGGCGAATCTATCTCTTTCAATTCTTACACGCAAGAGGCTAGCGGCTCAGGTACAACTTGTAGGGAATCCTCTAAAGGGGACATCTACCTGTCGAAAGACAGTGGCGAGCCCCAATAAAGCTGATAGTGGTACAAAACAAGTTATCCACACCATTCACAGTCATACAAGAGTCTAACAGTTTTGAGTATTTAGCAAAATCAGTGCCACCACGGGAAGGTATACTCGTACTGCTACACCGGGGCGGATCTAGATCAAAATACAAGACCGACTACCTTAGTAGGCTGGACCCTCTCGAATACCGCCTTGGCTCTGAACCGACTAAAGCACCCAACGCTTACATTAAGTTCTGCTGCAGTTAACAACAGAACGGCCCTTGGGGCCAGACCCCGACGGTATGGCATCATGGTCTAACCTAAGCCGAAGCCGAGATAAGCAAACTTGCGTTTACTACCAATTGCAAAGCATTGGACCAGATCAACGCCTGGCACCATTCATACGCGTCACAATGGCGTCCGCCTAAGGCATCCTCAAACATGCAACGGCTCCACACCAGGTCCAACCGGCCTAGGCTTCACACAGAGCATGGTACGCCAACCCTAAGGAACCCGAAGGAACCTCCCAAAAGAGACAAGATTGGCGCTCTCGAACTTTCGCATTCCGCGAGGCCTCATAATACGAACTTACAATGAATGTGATCATGCTTGCGCAAGCAACCATGATCAGTGCGATCTCATACCTCTCCCCCGAAGGGCAAATTTCTCTTAGGTTACGTGCTTTGGGTTTCCCAACACTGGTACTAACCCTCCCGGGGTTTCCACTACGGGTACTAACACCGCAACACGGCACTCCGCCAGGAGCACTGCCTAATTACATGACGAAGTATGATCGGATGATATAATCTGTACCAAGCACCACCGAACGTTGAATTTTCTCAAGTATCCGAGGAACGTTCGGACTCTCCAGCAACTCTGTAAGGTGGGGCACAAATTGTATGTGTACTTCCCCTGTTGGCGAGATAATTAGAGGGAGTACCTTTACACCCCCAGTAAACTGAGGATATAAACCCCTTATCTCGTTGGCAAGGTTCACACCAGGTGGATATGGTATGCTATCACTGAACTCGTGATTACTATTGACTGCATACCTGTTGAGTTTGTTATCGTATTGCTTTTGCAACACACTCAACCACGTTACACTGACTTCCACTATAAAGATTGTTTTTCTAGTGGAATCGAAAACAACAAGATCCGGCCTATTATGACGAGGTTTATTGGGAGTAACTATGTCCGAGTCGTAACGGACAGTGAGCCGCTCACCCCTCATCTCAGCTGGGATCTGCTGCGTGTAGTGGAACTTCGGTAGACTCCCATCTACCTCAGTCAGAGCATTGTATAGCCAGCGTGTTACTCCATCATGCCTCACTTTCATATGACTTTTTCGCAGTTCCGCGCAGCCAGTAATAATGTGAGCTATGCTCGCACTTGGAGCCCTACACGCTCTACACATGGTCAACACCCCGTGAGCGTTCACCCCCTCCAGAAGGGTTCCCTCCATAACACTCACAGCGTGCTGGTACGCTTTCTCGTTTAGCCAAGCTTTCCTCAACCAATGGTATGAGTTCGCATGGTCCACGACCGTCTGATCTGCCCTTTCAACTCGACCCGCGCGCTGGTAAGTAAGCAAGGTTTCCTTCCATTGCGCTTCCAACTTAGCATCTATCGCTCTCGCAATAGTTCTAGCCAGGATGGACGGTTGACCGGTAGGAAGCCCTTGCGGACTAGGCAGCTCTACCGTCAAACCGAGGGAGTCTACGATGCTCGTAAGATGCTTGTAAACAGTAAACTTCGAACTCAACCGACCAGATACAAAGTAGTCTCTGGCACGGCCAATAGTTTCGTCTTGACTTGTCAGAAGATAGGAGGCGGAATATGCTACTGCCACATAATACGCTCTTTCCATCGACGGCCAAGCTAGACCTCCCTGTTCACAGCTGAGGTGGATACGCGCGGTACTACACTTGGCATGAAGGATACCGGCAGCTTTGATTAACCGCCTTATTTCGATATCCAACCGCCTCATGCGCTCAGCGGCTCCTCGCGGGTCCAAATCACTCAAGATTATGTGACCTAGAATATAGGCACCACCCGGGATTGCTTTTGCACGTATCGCGTCGCGCCTTTGACCAACAGTGTGTTCCTTAACCGATAGTATAGCTTCTATCCGGTTTAACAGTACTCTCTGCATTCTGTCAAGGGCGGCCTCCTCATTCACAACAAAACCGCTTTCTATTCCCAGGTACTTGTACTCATCCTTCGTCCCAAGAACTGGTAACTCGGATTCAACGTATCTTCCCACGGCTGCGGCTGCTGCACTCTTACTCACATTTATGCTGAGTCCAACTTCACCGAACAACAACGGAACGTGGCGCTCCATTCTACGTTGATCGGCTACGGAGGGGCAATACACCTTCAAGTCATCCATGTAGAACACATGACTGACCTGGATCGCCACCTCCCCTCTATTTCGCCCGATTCCCTGGTTTGGCCGAAGGGTTGGGCCGGGATTAAGGGTTTTAATAGAGGCTGATATTGGAGTAAAGCACAGGCAGAACCATGTAGGAGAGAGAGTGTCGCCTTGCAGCAATCCTCTTTTCACCATTAACGGGCTACTTCTCTCCACACGGCTGTTTCGACGTAGCTCGTATCGGACACACCATTGTTGAGATAGTGCGTATAGTAGATTCACGACCCGAACGTTCACTCTTGCTACTTTCAAGACTGCGAACATATGATCACGGTTTACGCTATCGAAGGCCTTCTTACAATCGTAGAAGAGGACCCGTAGGTCCTTGGACCCACAGCCCTTACCTTCTCTGCATGCACCGGTTATCATACGGTCTACGATACTCGCGTGCGTACAGCCCCATACGCCTTTACGGTTAGCAATCTGCTCGTATGGGACTAGTCCAGGACAAGCCTGGATCTGCTCTCGAACTGCCATTTCTACTACCGAAGTTATCAGCTTATATACAGTGTTCAGGCACGCAATGGGTCGATAGTTGGCAGGATCCTCAAGGGACCCCTTCTTTGGGAGCAATACGACTCTACCAACCGACAACCATTTTGGCGTGGTTATCCTTCTCTTCTGCAACAAGCGATATAACCAGGTACAAACCCACTCGCTAGCTGACTTCAGGCGTTTCCATAACACTCCGGGAATACCATCAGGTCCAGCAGCTTTGTTAGGTTTGCTCTTCGAAACGGCGGCTCTCCACCACCCCATGATCTTACTCGTGCTCAACTCTTGACTAGGAACGCTCAAATCGGACGACCAGTCTTGTACCGTCGAATCTGACGTAGACTGTTGGGGATTTCCCACAATGCCATTCCAATATGAGCGGACTTCATCCGGAGAGAGTCGAGGCTCCGCACTTCTAGGCTCTAAGTATCGTTGAATCGGGACAAACTTGCCCAACTTCCGTTTCTTATCCGCCGAGCGCTTCGCCATACACTTTCGGATTCCCACTAAAGCATCTCTCAACATTGCCTGCAATTCCGAGAGCCGGACACCAGATTTCACCCGAGCACGCCCATACTTCTTGATGAGCTCACCCAAGTTCCGTCTTTGCCTTGATGTCAACGGCCGCGACGCAGAACGTCGCTTTAACTCCAGGTCTATGTAATTAAGATACCTCTCGAGTGCTTGAATCTCGACCTTCCTACACGCATACCACTCAGACTCACGTCGCTTAGCTTCCTGATCCTTCTTGTCCAGCGAAGACTTAACGGCGCAGCCTGCAGCATACACCATGCAGTTGAGGCTCTGAATCGTCACTTCCCCCTGTCGAATCGACCTCTCGATCAATTCGTTGGCTTGACGCCACAGGGTTTCCGGGACTTTCCTCGGGTATCTGATGGGCTTCCGCCACATAGATTTCCTAAGGATCTTAGAGACAAAGTATCGGAACTGCCCTTCGAGGTAAGGCTCTACCTCTACAGGCTCTGTCTCAGTCTCCCGGCTATTAGTGAGAGGGGTCTCGACAGGGCGCGTCTCCACGCCCTGGTCAACTGCCACGATCTCGCTTTGCGGATCGGGCTCCACAGCGTCACCAGTCGAATCAACGACCTCTGCCGCGGGTAACGGGGGTACTTTCGATTCATCGGTTTCCCCTTGTGCCATAGCTGGGCTGGACCCCCGAAGGGTTGCCGCCTCAACTTGGCTTACGACTATGACCTGTCCAGCATCGTTCACCTGAACCCCTGCCCAAGGCAGGCCCGAATCTGGGTCTCCCCGCAGAATAATCTTTGGGTACTGGTTCTTCAGAGAGCTCGCGCTTCTCTGCGGCAATGTGATACCGTACCTGTCTTCTATCTTCAACCGGAGTTCTTCCCAAAGGAGCTCCATGGCCTTATCGACCGTTGGAGTTCGAACTTTGTCTCGACGGCGTCGTTCACGAAGACGGTCATATTCGTATTTGAGTCTGGCCTTTTCTTGCGATGACCAAAAGACTCTTCCACCTGCATCCATCGCACCGGCGTTTTGGCCCGTTCCCGCATTTAGCAACGGACCGGCATTTCTGCCTTCATCAGTCTGGCTATCTGCCACCAGGGCATTACTTGAACCCAGACCGATGTTTGGAGAGACGGCTTGCGCCAACCTCCGCCTACGTCTCGGGGGAGAGACAATAGGACTTGTGCCGGGCGAACGGGGTACGAAAGATGGTCCTTGTCCGGGCGCACGGTACGAATTGGGCACACCCCGTTCTGACGTGCTTGCTTCGCCCGTGTATTCTCCCGCCCTTCTTTTTCTGTTCACAGTACTAGAAAAAGCGGCTCCTAACCCTTTGGTGACTAGCCAGTGGGAAAGTATACCGAGGTATACTGAGCCTAGGCTAGTTTGACTCCTGGCCCTACAGGAGGTTCTTATGGACTCACCGAGAATATGCATGTGACTGGTACTCTGTCTAGGCAGCCACCATGACCGACCAGTACTAGCTCTTTCAAGGTATTGAGCATGTGCTCAACAAGGCCATCTCTGACCATGGAGCATGTTAGCCACTCTGTTCTGTTGGTACTCAGGTTCAATCCTACGTCGACCGCCTTTTTACAACGGGAATCGGACGATTGCGTAACCTTTTCAGGCCGCCCCCTTTCCACAAAGAATAAAAGCCGGAGATAAGCAGTCCAGAGCGCCGACCCTCATAGCCTAGTGGCATGGGGTTAGGCCTTGCGCGTAAAAACTCTCGTGTTCGATTCTCAGTGCCTTCAGTAAATTGCATCACTTTCAGACACCCGAAATTACGATGGGCCGAGACCGTAAACGAAGCCGATCTAAGCCCAAGAACGAACCCAAGAAAAAGGCTGTGGAGAATGATGTCCAAAAGACATCTGGCGGAACCACCCTCCAGGGATTACCCTTAGAGATGGCCATGTTAAACATGGAATACGCCGGCCAGAGCAAGCTGCCACCTCGAGTCGAGAAACGGCTAAGAGGTATCTTGCAGCGGTACGGTTCGAAGACCAGCCCAGAATCATCCACCACGGACCGCCAAGTTATCGGTCTGGCCACCCTGGATGAGCTATTCGGCAGAATCAAGAAGCTTGAAGCCGAAGTGCAAGGCATCCAAGACCTCAAGAATGATGTCGTAAGCTTGAAGGCCAGAGTTCCAGAAGACGATATGGAGGAAGTGGCTGCATCTGCCGCCCCAGACCAAGAAGCAGGGCCCTCACAGGCCGCCCCGGTCCAAAATCAAGGCCAGCAATGCTGGAGATATCTAAGTTGTTGTTGTTATCATTGAGTAAGTAATAAATAAATTTTTACCGACTCACACAACAAAGGGAATCCTTTCGCTCCGCGGCTTGGTTCCTTCAGCTTACCAACACAAGCCCCCGGTACCTCATTTCATAGCCTACTACTGCCTAATTGGTTTTGGATTGTTAGTAGCTTGACCCTTGAAACAAGATGACGGGGTGGAGTTTCCAGATAACCCGCATACGCTCCTTCTCTTCTCTCCTTTTTAAGACATTCGACTTTTTTATACAAGGCTGCACCACGTAGAAAAACAAGTCCGTGCTCGCCGGTAACGCTTCAATTACCGACGGCGAATCTATCTCTTTCAATTCTTACACGCAAGAGGCTAGCGGCTCAGGTACAACTTGTAGGGAATCCTCTAAAGGGGACATCTACCTGTCGAAAGACAGTGGCGAGCCCCAATAAAGCTGATAGTGGTACAAAACAAGTCATCCACACCATTCACAGTCATACAAGAGTCTAACAGTTTTGAGTATTTAGCAAAATCAGTGCCACCACGGGAAGGTATACTCGTACTGCTACACCGGGGCGGATCTAGATCAAAATACAAGACCGACTACCTTAGTAGGCTGGACCCTCTCGAATACCGCCTTGGCTCTGAACCGACTAAAGCACCCAACGCTTACATTAAGTTCTGCTGCAGTTAACTACAGAACGGCCCTAAGGGCCAGACCCCGACGGTATGGGATCATGGTCTAACCTAAGCCGAAGCCGAGATAAGCAAACTTGCGTTTACTACCAATTGCAAAGCATTGGACCAGATCAACGCCTGGCACCATTCATACGCGTCACGAATTTCGGACCTAGAATGTTTTGCCAACCGTCGTCATTGCTCTGGCGCAAGCGCTGTCACTTGGACGGGGGCACTGGTTCTCTCGTGCTCATTCGCACTCCCAGTTTTAACATTCGAATCGCTTAACCCTAACGAGGGGTTTAGCGGACTTGCCTTTTAGGCAAGCCTCGTAATCATCATGGATTTCCCTGGTGTCTAACTACTATCTAATGACTGGAGTCGAGGGCACTCCGTGTCGCCACTAGCATTGAGGAAGTCTTAGGCAAAAAGAGTTCAGTTACAGATTAGTCTTGTTTCGGCAGTTTCCATATTTCGGCATTTTCCTTATTCCGGTATTCTTTAGTCTATCGCCGCTATTCCCAGGCCAGGTGGTTTCGTACTACACGAGCGGAGCCTAGTACTGCACTACGTTGGAGTCGACCGAGGACTGACATGTAGTCAGTATCCCCGACAAGACCTTTGACGACAGCAACCGTGCTTGGGAGGACTTCTCCCCCGCTCCGATAACTACAACATGGAATTTCACCGGTAGATTGTTCTGTTCTGACCTCGTCACGACGCGGGAATATTAACCCGCTTCCCTTTCGGCGAACGCAGCGCAATCCACAAGTGAATTTAACGCCACGACTTCAGATCCAGCATTAGCCTGTGCCTTAGGATCGGCTAACCCACGTACAATCACTGTGCACGCGGAACCCTTCTCCACTTCAGTCTTCAAGGATCTCACTTGAATATTTGCTACTACAACCAAGATCTGCACTCATAACGGCTCCATTCGGGCTCACGCCCAACAACTTCAACGCCATTACAACGTACCTCCTACTCGTCGAGAGATTGCTCGGTTCTCAACGACGGCAGAGTATAGGTCATTCGCTCGAGCGCCATCCATTTTCAGGGCTAGTTGATTCGGCAGGTGAGTTGTTACACACTCCTTAGCGGATTCCGACTTCCATGGCCACCGTCCTGCTGTCTATATCAACCAACACCTTTCATGGGGTCCCATGAGCGAATAGTTAGGCACCGTAACTCCGCGTTTGGTTCATCCCACATCGCCAGTTCTGCTTACCAAAAATGGCCCACTTGGAGCACAACAATCAAAGTCAGTGTTCAATTAAGCAACACCAACATCATAACCATTTAGAGTTTGAGAATAGTCTGAGAATAATACATCCCAAGAACTCTAATCGTTCGCTTTACCGAGTATATCTGTTTGAATGTGCACCAGCTATCCTGAGGGAAACTTCGGAGGAAACCAGCTACCAGATGGTTCGATTAGTCTTGCGCCCCTATACCAAAATCAGACGATCGATTTGCACGTCAGAACCGCTTCGGACTTCCACCAGAGTTTCCTCTGGCTTCGTCCTGTTCAGGCATAGTTCACCATCTTTCGGGTCTCATAGCATACGCTCAACCTCCGCATCAGGACAAGTCCTCGAAACGGGGCAACGTTGCTTGGGCCGCACGAGTGCCGCACCCAGTCACGTTCAGACAAGTAATGTCTCACTTTCATTACGCCTTTAGGCTTCGACAAACCCAATGACTTGCGCATACCATAAACTCCTTGGTCCGTGTTTCAAGACGGGTCGAATGGGTCACCGACTGAACACCGGGAAGAACGTAGAGCACACCACAACACCGACCCACCCGATAAGGGCTGCACACATGTGTACCACCCAAACCGAGCCAGCCGACACCGCAGCACGCGAAAAACCCACGTCTCCACAAAGCTGCGCAGCGCCAACCGAACTCCGCACGCCCAGGGTTCCCAGCGCCGAAGCCCGGGTCCTCTAAACACGCATCGTCCGACAACACCACACAACCCGGCGCACTCCGTACGCAAATGCACCAACCGAACGCACGACAATAGGACCCGGCACACCTTGCGGAAATGCACAAACCCCAATCGCACGCCCAGAAGGCTGAATACGCACTAGATACGTCGACTCCATTCGCTTCCATTACACCGGTTTCACGTTCTCTTGCACTCTCTTTTCAAAGTACTTTTCAACTTTCCCTCACGGTACTTGTTTTCTATCGGTCTCGCGGTCGTATTTAGCCTTAGGTGAAGTTTACCACCAACTTTGGGCTGCGTTTCCAAACAACCCGACTCCCAGAACCAACACTCACCAAGTCCAGCCAGGTTTACCGGGGTAAAACCGTCTTAGCCGCCGCGTTCCAACGAGACTTAAGCCAGCCTGAACAAGCCGAACGAAGGTTCTATACGCTACACCGGTCATCAGCCAGGGGCCAACAACCTTTAGCGCTGGGCTCTTCCCGTTTCACTCGCAGTTACTCAGGGAATCCATGTTTGTTTCTTTTCCTCTGCTTACTGATATGCTTAAGTTCAGCAGGTAGTCATACCCAACTCAGGTGGTTTCAACCAATTCCGAACCAACTGCCCGCAAGGCTTCACGACGACGCTCAACAAACGCAACCAGGACTTCAAACATTCTCATCCGAACATCCTTGACGGTCACGCCGCTAAACAACATCACCAAACGGTTTAGGCGCGGTCGCACAATCGAGCCGAAGCCCTTTCGCACTCCCGCAACAAACAGTGTAGTCGTAGAGATATGGCCGGAGTGCACGCACTCCTCAAACAGACGGTGCCTAACATCGCCAACGACGATGCGAGACAACTGCTTACAAATGCAGAAACTTGAGAAAACAAGTCGGCGTTTCTGCTTCAGTTTAACAACACACCCTGAATCGAATATGCTCAAGAGCAAAGCCCAAGAGCGCAATATGCATTCAAAAACATGGTACTCATAATATCTGTAATTCGTACTTATTATCGCAATTCACTGCGTTCTTCATCGACCCGCGAGCCAAGTGATCCACCGGAGTAACTTAAATTCCTTTTCCAACAAAATAAATGTAAAATGAATGTTTTGTCGGGGCAGCCGCTCGGGCTTTTCAATCCTACGCTCGCCAGAACGAATCGGCAAGCAGCTGGCTGGTCTCATCTGTCGACACGGTAAAACCTCGACTCAACGCAGCGCATAGAAACCCCGACTTTACCGTTGCACGGTCACCTCTCGGCTTCCGTGCGAACAATCAGTAGCGGGACGACGAATCGAACCCGCATCATGTGGCGCAACCGAAGTTGCTCCACGTCTTCGTGACGAGCACGAATGAATGTGTCATAGGATCGGTAATGATCCAGCCGAAGGTTCACCTACGGCTACCTTGTTACGACTTTTGCCCGGTTCAAGCCACTGCGATTAAACTAGTTCTCACCAAAGACAATGCCGAAACATCGAACTCCAGCGATCCCTAGTTTTCTCGAAGTAACTCAGTCCCGGGCAGCGACGGGCGGTGTGTACAAAGGGCAGGGACGTAATCAATGCAAGTTAATGACTCACATTTACTTGGAATTCCTCGTTCATGAGAGAAAATTTCAACACTCAATTCCAGCCATAATAATATCTCAACTGTTTGCCAATTCCTGTCGGAAAAGGACAATCACGCTGTTACCACCATTGTAGCACGCGTGCGGCCCCGAACATCTAAGGGCATCACAGACCTGTTATTGCTCAATTTCTTGAGGTTGAAAACCACAAATTCCTTTAAGAAGTGATCACACGCAGCCGAAGCAACATGCGCACTATTTAATAGTTAAAGTCTCGTTCGTTATCGGAATAAACCAGACAAATCAATCCACGAACTAAGAACGGCCATGCACCACCATTCACCGAATCATGAAAGAGCTGTCAGTCTGTCAATCCTTACGATGTACTGGCCGGGTGAGATTTCCCGTGTTGAGTCAAATTAAGCCGCAAGCTCCACTCCTGGTGGTGCCCTTCCGTCAATTCCTTTAAGTTTCAGCTTTGCAACCATACTTCCCCGAAACCGAAAAACTTTCGTTTCCGGAAATCTCCCCGCTCATGAATAAAATCCACAAGCGGATCGACAGTTGGCATCGTTTACGGTCAGAACTAGAGCGGTATCTAATCGCCTTCGAACCTCTGACTTTCGTTCTTGATTAATGAAAACACTCTTGGCAAATGCCTTCGCTGTAGGACGTCTCGCTACGGTCCACGAATTTCACCTCTCGCGCAGCGATACGAATGCCCCCGGCTGTTCCTGTTAACCATTGTTTTAGCCGACAAAACCAATAAAACTCAGCCACAACCTTGTTCCATTATTCCATGCACCGGTATTCAGTCATAAGACTTGCTTTAAGCACTTGAGCCGTTCAAAGTAATCCTGCATGCATCATGAACGCCACCGAAGCGACGCCACAAAAACATGCAAAATGCAAGCATTGAGTACGCACCCAGAGGGTGGACCCATACCTGCGTTGCAATCCAACTACGAACTTTTTAATCGCAACAATAATTCTATACATTACGAGAGCTGGAATTACCGCGGCTGCTGGCACCAGACTTGCCCTCTCGTAGGTACTCGTTAAAATTTCTGGATTGTACTCATTCCAATAATCGATCTCAAAGAGAACGATCTTGTTATTTCTCGTCACTACCTCATCGTTTTGATATTGGGTAATTTTCGCGCCTGCTGCTATCCTTAGACATGGTAGCCGTTTCTAAGGCTCCCTCTCCGGAGTCAAACCCTGATTCTCCGTTACCCGTCAACACCATGGTAGACCAATAAACTACCAACGATAGTTGATAAAGCAGATACTTGAAAGAAACTTCGCCGGTACAAGACCATGCGATATGCAGAATTATCCTGAGTTAGCAAACAGTACGAGACTGGTTTTGCTCCAATAATTGCACCCTAACCGGACGGCCAGGGCTTGATGCATGTATTGGCTCCAGAATTACCGCAGTTATCCATATAGAAACAAGAACTAGTAAATTATATCTGTTGTAATGAGCCGTTCGCAGTTTCGCTATATAATACTCCACTTAGACATGCATGGCTAAATCTTTGAAAGAAACATATCAGTTCAGCCAGGATCAACCAGATTACCATCGAAATGGAATCAGTATTCAAAAAATATTTGAAAAAATCTTCAGTATTGAAAATAATTCAAAACACTCTAGTCGTTAACGTCAAAACCCTCGCGGGTCTCGTCAATAACCACATCTTCAAACATACACAGCGTATTCATCGTTCACCACCTTTTCACACATATAGTGAGCACCGCTCGCAAAAAGGAAAAAGCATCGTAAAACGCCGCTTCATCCCAGTGCGAGCAAGAGACGAGACAGGCCCGTTCACTCGGAATTTCGCCTTTCGTCTCTCCCATTTGCACGAGGACGAGGAAAATTCGGCGATGGTAGGTGGTGGTCGTCGCTGTAGTTTGGTGTTTTTGGAGTTGAATATTGTTGGCAAGGTTGTTATAGTAATTTTGGGGGGAGGAGGGGGTATGGGAGTGGTCTCCCCCCTACCCGGGCATGGCAAAAAAAAATATGGTAAGGGGGGACCAAATTAAATTTTTTTAAACTTTTACAGTATAACAGAAAAAACAGGTAAAAATTTTTTGTAACATTTTCCTACCTTGTAATCGGACTTGGAAAATTTCGGGCTTTTGGTAAATTGCTTTGCTTTTACGCAGGTTTGAAAACTTGCGTATAAACCAAGCAATTTGCCTCGGACTTGGAAATATTTCGGGCTTTTGGTAAATTGCTTTGCTTTTACGCAGGTTTGAAAACTTGCGTATAAACCAAGCAATTTGCCTCGGACTTGGAAAATTTCGGGCTTTTGGTAAATTGCTTTGCTTTTACGCAGGTTTGAAAACTTGCGTATAAACCAAGCAATTTGCCTCGGACTTGGAAATATTTCGGGCTTTTGGGGTAAATTGCTTTGCTTTTACGCAACTTTTTTCGGGAAAGCCAAAAGTGCAAGTTGGCTCAATTGCTCGGTTCTTACGCAGGTTTTTTGGGGGGGGGGGGGAGCGCACTTAAGAGACTCATATCTGGCAAATTGCTTTGCTCTTACGCAAGTTTCAACCCCGAAACAGATACATCCGATCAAAGGATAGTCTCAACAGATCGCAGTGTAATAACTGCTCTGCTGCGTACAACCCCCTGACCAGTAGTCAAGTCGTCTACAAGCGATCTTACACCCTGACAATCAACCACACAAAGTCGTATGGATTCGACAACAAGCCAGTAATTAAACCGACCTGCAAGGTCAAACATAGGGTAAAGGCTGCAACGGCGCGAGGCCGAGGCATAAACGTACCACACGAAGCCGGGGTACAAAACATTGTTTACCTAACTAGACGGGCTTCTAACTTAGAGGCATTCAGTTATAATCCCGCAGATGGTAGCTTCGGACCATCGTCCTATCGGACGAGCCCATAAACCAATTGTCTGAACCTGCTGTTCCTCTCGTACTAAGCAAGATTACTATTGCAACAACTCTTTGACAGTAGGATAAAACTAACCTGTCTCACGACGGTCTAAACCCAGCTCACGTTCCCTATTAGTGGGTGAACAATCCAACGCTTTGCGCATTCTGCTACGCAATGATAGGAAGAGCCGACATCGAAGGATCAAAAAGCAACGTCGCTATGGACGCTTGGCTGCCACAAGCCAGTTATCCCTGTGGTAACTTTTCTGACACCTCTTGCTGTAAACTTTACAAATCGAAAGGATCGATAGGCCACGCTTTCGCGGTCTGTATTCGTACTGAAAATCAAGATCAAGTAAGCTTTTGTCCTTTTACTCTACGTAAGGTTTCCGTCCTTACTGAGCTTACCTTAGGACACCTACGTTACTGTTTGATAGATGTACCGCCCCAGTCAAACTCCCCGCCTGACAATGTCATCGGCGCGGGTCGCCGGCGCACCAAGTACGCCGGCTTAAAATCAATCACAAGTTTTCAGAGAAAACGTTCCCCGTATTACCGAATAAGTAAGGAAACGATGAAAGTAGTGGTATTTCACTGACGTGCCGAAACACTCCCACTTATACTACACCATGCATGATTCTTCACAAAGTCAGACTAGAGTCAAGCTCAACAGGGTCTTCTTTCCCCGCTGTCTTTGCCAAGCCCGTTCCCTTGGCTGTGGTTTCGCTAGATAGTAGTTAGGGACAGTGGGAATCTCGTTAATCCATTCATACGCGTCACATCGCTGGGCAGAGTTGTGGGTAGAGCGAATCGGCGGAAGGTGCAAGCACCTAACGTTGGGTAAGAATCGACTCTTCCAGCCGGAGTCCTGATATTGGTCGATTTTTGTTTCCAGTACGGTGTCCTGGTGATACTAATTTAATGACTTTAAGTAGTGGACTCCAGCATCCCTCGCCTCACACAAGTTTCCCTCGCATGGCCATTGAAGACTACTGCTTTTATGCCCTGCCTACTGTTACTCTCTCTCCTCCGTAGCGAACAGCTGCGTAGCAGATGGGGGGTAGAATGGGTGAACCTAACTACGATGAGTGGTTTACTACCTCCCGTTTATGCTATGCACCCAGGTACTCTCTCCGCCACCGGTTATTACTCCCTAGCCATATAATTTCAGTGTTAGCCGAGGCTAGGTAGTTTTCGGATTCCTGCGGCGGGTCAAAGGCACCATTAGTTTGTATAGCGGGGGCTTTTACACTCTTGGTACCTTCGTTATATACTTGATAAGGTTGAATGGCTGGTACTAGGACCTGTGGCGTATCTGAGATTATCAGCCTGGTCCGGTTTTCTTGGTCTTGTCCTGATATACGCTATTACTGGTTAGGAATATAGAGCTGTTTGCTACGCATGGGTGGTTTTTATCTTATATTGTTCTTTTTAAATGGCCAAGTGCCGTCGCACAGTCCTCACCGTTCCTAGAACGGCACTACGCTGGCACCGCTCTAGAAGCTGCTGACTGGAGGCCTTGGAGATCTTATTCATTTCTGTAACCGCGCTGGGGAGCACTTCCCCACACGCCCCAATTACGACTATGCAGAGCTCAACTTTCATGTTGTACTTTTGTACGAGTTCACGGCAAATGTTCCAGCCACGCTCCACTCCGTCGGCCTGGTATTCTCCGTTCACCCCATATTTATAGCGTTTCCGCTGTGTCATCTGCTCTAATCGTGTGACATACGATACCGCGACTTCCACCACAAGGATTCTTTTATTAATCTTGTCGATAAGAACAATATCAGGACGACAAGCTTCCAAAGCTTTCGTGCATGGAAACTTGTAATTCCAATAGAGCTCAAACGACTGCGTAATCGTTACTGTGTTTATTTTCTGCGAGTAGTGAGGAATCCAAACCCCTGCTTGTTTTGCCAGGATTGCATATATGTTCCGCGCCACGGAGTCGTGTCGTTCAATATACATATGCACCCGGTGTTCGCTACATTCAGTCACGATGTGACTAGCAGTTTCAACGCCATGCTTACATAGCCGACATTGTTTGTTTGGTTCCTTACTGCCCACAAACCCTCTGCACAGCAGCGTGTTATCCTGAACAGCAACCGCAATCCTTACATTCTGCGGTGAGATTTCGCCCCTCCGTAACCACCTACTTGAATTTGGGATATCAATCTTATGCTGCACCCACTTTTGGTAAAGTTTGGACTGTTTAAAGAGGTCTCTCCACATTGTCTGGTAATGCGCTCGAATGGTCTTCATAGCCGAGGCCATGTCCACCTGTTCTACATCCAAGTTAACCTTGCTCTTTGCCAATGCAATACGCGCAATTTTAACAGGATCGAACTTGTTTAAAATGAGCTCCCTGATGTCACACAGACTAGGGGCTCTCAGACAGTAGATCGCCCTACTTACAACTGCCTCTACAAATACCTGTTGGAGGTTGGCATAACCGTACCCGGTCTCTTTAGTGGTTAGGTAGAACCTTGAGATATTGCTCGCCTTATAAATCAGTCCGCCTTTTCTTAATTCCTGTCTACACACATTATCCAGGTCCGTGATCTGGTTAAATAATCCTCTAGTCTTAGACACACTGCACAGTACGGATTGTGTGACGAATCTAACTACCGGTGGTATTTTCGCATTCAAGCGATTGATAACTTGTCTGGCAGTTAGGTAATCGCACGCCATCGTTTCGCCGATGGTCCGCACCGTCTTAGCTTTGAGTTCGTCATAGGCCTGTTTAGTATTAGCTGTATCCTGTTGGGGAACACCTAGATACTTGTATGTTCTGTCGCCGAGTGGGTCAAACCCGGCGATACTCTGTTCGATACTCTTACCAAAAATGGCGCATTTTTTAAGGTTCATGCTCAAGCCAAGTTTGTTTGCAACACGTTGCGTTTCTTTTATCAACATACTCAGGTCTGACTCAGTTTTACCATAGAGTTTAATGTCATCCATATACAGCTGTATACGGCCAGTGGGGCATGATTTCTTAAGGTGTAAGACAATTGGGCTTGTCGCAATGACAAACAGCGCAGGGCTGAGACTATCGCCTTGGAGGACTCCTCTTTGAATTGGGTAGGGTGTTCCTGAGATCACCCTCCCTGCATCCGTCAACACAAGTCTTGTTTTCCAACTATCCAGGGACTTCAGGAGGTATTTCTCCATCCCTGTCGGCAATGCAAGCGTTTCGATTATAAATCTTAAGGCCTCATGGTCCAGACTGTCATATGCCTTCGAGAAATCAATCCATGCAGTCTTACAATCGTTTCCAATCTCGGACTGCAGCACTTGGTCACGCAACTGCGCTTCCATGCACGCCCACACCTTTGGTTTCAAGGCCATCTGTTCCTCTGGGAGGGCACAGGTGTCTTGAACCCGGTGGAGGATTACTTTCGTCAATACCGCATTGGTAATCTTAAAGCAACCATTCAGGCATGTAATGGGTCGATAGTTCTCTGGCTTACTTCTGTCACCGCTTTTGAAGAGCAGCACCGTCCTTCCACCCATAAGAGCGGTCGGGAACTGCCCTATATCTAGGGTTCTCTTCATAAGGGTTTGTATCCATGGTACCACAAAGTCTTGCTGCCAGTAATAGTTAAAGATCCCGTCGGGCCCTGGGGCTTTCCAGGGACTTGGTTTCTTGATGCACTCTCTTATAATCGGATACAGCAAGACGGGATCTGTGTGGATGTTCTCTGCTACATCGTTTCTCCAACTCTGGAAGATCGATGAGCCACTTTTGAATTTCTTGGGACCAGGTTGTGCAAGACCTGCCCAGTAAGTCGTTGCGGTGACGACATCCGGTGCAAACCCTGAGCTTCCGGTCACACATCTCCCATATTGTCCTGCTGCGTTACGATTTACCTTCCGCTCATGCTCAGCCACACGTACGCTTATTTTCTGCTTTACTTGGGCTAACTTTACTACAAAGTAGTTCAGCATGCCGTGCCAATCCATTTCTGGAAAGCACTCATTTTTCAACTTATATATACTCTTCGCGAGTCTGTTTGCTCGCGGCGTACGTTCACCTTTCGGCATTGTGTGGACTGAGTGTATCCTCCCGATTAGTCGCCTCAGTTTTCTCTCCTCTTCCTTTTCATGCTTCAGCCATGTTTTGTGAGCTTCGCGGGCCCCTTTACAGGGTCTACTAGCCGCGACTGACTTGATGGTGGCGTATAGAACCGCGTTGGCATGAAGCCATTGCTTTTCAACGCCGAAGCTCGCGCATTTCAACCACTCCTCCTCCAACTTTGCTCTGATCCATCGCCTCTCGGGCTCGGACAGGTGCTTCAGTTTCGGTAGTCGTGGTCGGTCTGTAACACGCATCGCTCCACCAAGCTGCACCCTAAACATGTCATCCCACATCTCAACCAACTCCGGGTCGGTCGGCTCAACGATAACACTCTTTCGGTTTGAACTCTGTCTTTTCCGACTAGGATCGCTAACGGAAACCCCGCCGTTTGCGATGTTCGCAGTTTCACTATCACTAGACCCTTCTTCCGTCAATTCCATACCCTGATTTATATTTCCGGCAATTATCTCCTGTTCTCTACGGGTCTCGCTGTTTTCTCTTATAACCTTGGGTGTTGTGTTAGTATCATTCACCGCAGCTTCCAACTCAATTCCTGTTCCAGCTTGTCTTCGCTTGGCTTCAAAACCGCTCTGACCTGGCGAGGGAATACCCGCAACTCTGGCAGATCGCTTCCCTTTTATAATGGTTGCCCCTTGAGGGACTTCCCCGCTAAGCTTGCGGTAGATTTTCCAGTGTTCAGAGTACGGCCCATTGGGCACGTAACGATCTTTCAGCACATTGCGAAGACACTTAATAATCGCATATCGAGTTCGGGCAATCCCAGCCGCTCTCAAAGAACTCTCGAGCATCGGGTACCTTATCCTCTGACCTTGTAGGTCGTCATTCTTCCTTATCAAGTAAAGAATTTGGCACAATGGCCAGCTGTCGGAACGGGCCTTTGAAGACCTCGTCCCTATCCACAGGACCTCGCAATAACGACAAGTCTTATCGCGATGGGCCCTTATATATTCGCCCTCTTCGAACAGCGGGCGTGCGGGGAGTGCTTCCTCGTTTGCAGCTAACCCCGAGGGGCCTGCCACATTCTCAGCAGTCTCTACACTACCGCCGTCCGTATCCTGTTGCTCCAGAGGACGGTTCTCAGAGCACAGGGGTTTGGATTTATAATTATTAGTTACCATGATGATGTCGGGTTAACAGTCCACGAGTCAATCCGCTTGGCTGCGTCTTACGATCGATGTTACTATCGGAAATCTGCGGAGGGTTACGGCATATCTCACGCTTCGATGTCATTGCCCTTGGTAGACCGATATAATTAATAAACCCACCTGACCTTCATTGGGTTAAGGCTTTCAATCGGACACTGTCCCATACCCTCAGGTCGAAGAGCTACCCCTTTACTTCCGGCACTTTGCATTCTTTCCCCTTGCTGTCTCCGGTTTAATGACCGGTTTTCTGTGCCGCGGTTGTGGGGTACCAACCTGTTACTCTCGGTGTTGTTTTTATTCTGGCTTTTTGAGAAAATCTTTGCCAAGGGAAACCACCAGGAAAACCCTCCGCTTTGTGGATGATTTGTTTTTGGTCAGCAGGGGCCTTTCCGTAGGATGTTATCTCACCCTCATCAACGGTAGTTTTAGTGGCTACCAACACCCTAGACTGTTGCCCCGTCCTGCTTACTACAGGAAATGCATAGCTCATTTACAGTCCGTATATGGGTCGCCAACCCAAGAGGCTTTTTGATCGAATCTGATCGTGGCGGGCTCCACCGTGGTACCAACCTGATAGCGTTACAATAAGATTTCCCCTCTCCGAAGAGATGTTCTGTCCCAAGGTAACTCGGTCAATAGTCATAGTTTCACCTTCTGTCTTTTATCCTTTTGGCTGGTCCGAAGACTTCCCCGGGGTCCACCACGTGGAGGTAGAAAATAAGGCACAGATAACCCCGGACCCCCATACGCGTCACTAATTAAATGACGAGGCATTTGGCTACCTTAAGAGAGTCATAGTTACTCCCGCCGTTTACCCGCGCTTACTCAAATTTCCTTAAATTAACATTCAGAGCACTGGGCAGAAATCAGAGACAGTCAACGTCTTTCAGAGACCATCTGTCTCCTCTGTTTTAATTAGACAGTCGGATTCCCCCAGTCCGTACCAGTTCTAGATTCGATTGTTAAGCGCTAGCCGAAGACTACGCACGCCGAAACGAACGCAGACCAAGCTGAAACAATCCACCTACGGGCCACGCTACTAGTCCGAACAGCTCACCGAAGCTCGCCGCCCAGTCACGAACGCAGCCCATAAGCATCACGTAACAACCCGACTAGCCCAATCTCTAGAGCCAATTCTTTTCCCGAAGTTACGAATCTAATTTGCCGACTTCCCTTATCTACATTATTCCATCAACTAGAGGCTGCACACCTTGGAGACCTGCTGCGGATATTGGTACGATCGTGCGAGAAATTCATTAAGCTTCCCTTGCCTTTTCAAGGGCCACATGGAGTGCACGGGACACCGCAGCAACCGCAGTGCTCTACAGCCTCAGCAACCATATCTCCGGATGAACCGATTCCATGGTCATGAAAGCTTAAACTAGAAAAGAGATCTCTAGCCCGGACTCCAAGCAGCGTCGGCAAGTTCATTTGCGTTACCGCGCTTCGACAACACCGAAGTGAAGCCAATCTCCTCGTCACGACGCGGGAATATTAACCCGCTTCCCTTTCGGCGAACGCAGCGCAATCCACAAGTGAATTTAACGCCACGACTTCAGATCCAGCATTAGCCTGTGCCTTAGGATCGGCTAACCCACGTACAATCACTGTGCACGCGGAACCCTTCTCCACTTCAGTCTTCAAGGATCTCACTTGAATATTTGCTACTACAACCAAGATCTGCACTCATAACGGCTCCATTCGGGCTCACGCCCAACAACTTCAACGCCATTACAACGTACCTCCTACTCGTCGAGAGATTGCTCGGTTCTCAACGACGGCAGAGTATAGGTCATTCGCTCGAGCGCCATCCATTTTCAGGGCTAGTTGATTCGGCAGGTGAGTTGTTACACACTCCTTAGCGGATTCCGACTTCCATGGCCACCGTCCTGCTGTCTATATCAACCAACACCTTTCATGGGGTCTCATGAGCGAATAGTTAGGCACCGTAACTCCGCGTTTGGTTCATCCCACATCGCCAGTTCTGCTTACCAAAAATGGCCCACTTGGAGCACAACAATCAAAGTCAGTGTTCAATTAAGCAACACCAACATCATAACCATTTAGAGTTTGAGAATAGTCTGAGAATAATACATCCCAAGAACTCTAATCGTTCGCTTTACCGAGTATATCTGTTTGAATGTGCACCAGCTATCCTGAGGGAAACTTCGGAGGAAACCAGCTACCAGATGGTTCGATTAGTCTTGCGCCCCTATACCAAAATCAGACGATCGATTTGCACGTCAGAACCGCTTCGGACTTCCACCAGAGTTTCCTCTGGCTTCGTCCTGTTCAGGCATAGTTCACCATCTTTCGGGTCTCATAGCATACGCTCAACCTCCGCATCAGGACAAGTCCTCGAAACGGGGCAACGTTGCTTGGGCCGCACGAGTGCCGCACCCAGTCACGTTCAGACAAGTAATGTCTCACTTTCATTACGCCTTTAGGCTTCGACAAACCCAATGACTTGCGCATACCATAAACTCCTTGGTCCGTGTTTCAAGACGGGTCGAATGGGTCACCGACTGAACACCGGGAAGAACGTAGAGCACACCACAACACCGACCGACCCGATAAGGGCTGCACACATGTGTACCACCCAAACCGAGCCTGCCGACACCGCAGCACGCGAAAAACCCACGTCTCCACAAAGCTGCGCAGCGCCAACCGAACTCCGCACGCCCAGGGTTCCCAGCGCCGAAGCCCGGGTCCTCTAAACGCGCATCGTCCGACAACACCACACAACCCGGCGCACTCCGTACGCAAATGCACCAACCGAACGCACGACAATAGGACCCGGCACACCTTGCGGAAATGCACAAACCCCAATCGTACGCCCAGAAGGCTGAATACGCACTAGATACGTCGGCTCCATTCGCTTCCATTACACCGGTTTCACGTTCTCTTGCACTCTCTTTTCAAAGTACTTTTCAACTTTCCCTCACGGTACTTGTTTTCTATCGGTCTCGCGGTCGTATTTAGCCTTAGGTGAAGTTTACCACCAACTTTGGGCTGCGTTTCCAAACAACCCGACTCCCAGAACCAACACTCACCAAGTCCAGCCAGGTTTACCGGGGTAAAACCGTCTTAGCCGCCGCGTTCCAACGAGACTTAAGCCAGCCTGAACAAGCCGAACGAAGGTTCTATACGCTACACCGGTCATCAGCCAGGGGCCAACAACCTTTAGCGCTGGGCTCTTCCCGTTTCACTCGCAGTTACTCAGGGAATCCATGTTTGTTTCTTTTCCTCTGCTTACTGATATGCTTAAGTTCAGCAGGTAGTCATACCCAACTCAGGTGGTTTCAACCAATTCCGAACCAACTGCCCGCAAGGCTTCACGACGACGCTCAACAAACGCAACCAGGACTTCAAACATTCTCATCCGAACATCCTTCACGGTCACGCCGCTAAACAACATCACCAAACGGTTTAGGCGCGGTCGCACAATCGAGCCGAAGCCCTTTCGCACTCCCGCAACAAACAGTGTAGTCGTAGAGATATGGCCGGAGTGCACGCACTCCTCAAACAGACGGTGCCTAACATCGCCAACGACGATGCGAGACAACTGCTTACAAATGCAGAAACTTGAGAAAACAAGTCGGCGTTTCTGCTTCAGTTTAACAACACACCCTGAATCGAATATGCTCAAGAGCAAAGCCCAAGAGCGCAATATGCATTCAAAAACATGGTACTCATAATATCTGTAATTCGTACTTATTATCGCAATTCACTGCGTTCTTCATCGACCCGCGAGCCAAGTGATCCACCGGAGTAACTTAAATTCCTTTTCCAACAAAATAAATGTAAAATGAATGTTTTGTCGGGGCAGCCGCTCGGGCTTTTCAATCCTACGCTCGCCAGAACGAATCGGCAAGCAGCTGGCTGGTCTCATCTGTCGACACGGTAAAACCTCGACTCAACGCAGCGCATAGAAACCCCGACTTTACCGTTGCACGGTCACCTCTCGGCTTCCGTGCGAACAATCAGTAGCGGGACGACGAATCGAACCCGCATCATGTGGCGCAACCGAAGTTGCTCCACGTCTTCGTGACGAGCACGAATGAATGTGTCATAGGATCGGTAATGATCCAGCCGAAGGTTCACCTACGGCTACCTTGTTACGACTTTTGCCCGGTTCAAGCCACTGCGATTAAACTAGTTCTCACCAAAGACAATGCCGAAACATCGAACTCCAGCGATCCCTAGTTTTCTCGAAGTAACTCAGTCCCGGGCAGCGACGGGCGGTGTGTACAAAGGGCAGGGACGTAATCAATGCAAGTTAATGACTCACATTTACTTGGAATTCCTCGTTCATGAGAGAAAATTTCAACACTCAATTCCAGCCATAATAATATCTCAACTGTTTGCCAATTCCTGTCGGAAAAGGACAATCACGCTGTTACCACCATTGTAGCACGCGTGCGGCCCGAACATCTAAGGGCATCACAGACCTGTTATTGCTCAATTTCTTGAGGTTGAAAACCACAAATTCCTTTAAGAAGTGATCACACGCAGCCGAAGCAACATGCGCACTATTTAATAGTTAAAGTCTCGTTCGTTATCGGAATAAACCAGACAAATCAATCCACGAACTAAGAACGGCCATGCACCACCATTCACCGAATCATGAAAGAGCTGTCAGTCTGTCAATCCTTACGATGTACTGGCCGGGTGAGATTTCCCGTGTTGAGTCAAATTAAGCCGCAAGCTCCACTCCTGGTGGTGCCCTTCCGTCAATTCCTTTAAGTTTCAGCTTTGCAACCATACTTCCCCCGAAACCGAAAAACTTTCGTTTCCGGAAATCTCCCCGCTCATGAATAAAATCCACAAGCGGATCGACAGTTGGCATCGTTTACGGTCAGAACTAGAGCGGTATCTAATCGCCTTCGAACCTCTGACTTTCGTTCTTGATTAATGAAAACACTCTTGGCAAATGCCTTCGCTGTAGGACGTCTCGCTACGGTCCACGAATTTCACCTCTCGCGCAGCGATACGAATGCCCCCGGCTGTTCCTGTTAACCATTGTTTTAGCCGACAAAACCAATAAAACTCAGCCACAACCTTGTTCCATTATTCCATGCACCGGTATTCAGTCATAAGACTTGCTTTAAGCACTTGAGCCGTTCAAAGTAATCCTGCATGCATCATGAACGCCACCGAAGCGACGCCACAAAAACATGCAAAATGCAAGCATTGAGTACGCACCCAGAGGGTGGACCCATACCTGCGTTGCAATCCAACTACGAACTTTTTAATCGCAACAATAATTCTATACATTACGAGAGCTGGAATTACCGCGGCTGCTGGCACCAGACTTGCCCTCTCGTAGGTACTCGTTAAAATTTCTGGATTGTACTCATTCCAATAATCGATCTCAAAGAGAACGATCTTGTTATTTCTCGTCACTACCTCATCGTTTTGATATTGGGTAATTTTCGCGCCTGCTGCTATCCTTAGACATGGTAGCCGTTTCTAAGGCTCCCTCTCCGGAGTCAAACCCTGATTCTCCGTTACCCGTCAACACCATGGTAGACCAATAAACTACCAACGATAGTTGATAAAGCAGATACTTGAAAGAAACTTCGCCGGTACAAGACCATGCGATATGCAGAATTATCCTGAGTTAGCAAACAGTACGAGACTGGTTTTGCTCCAATAATTGCACCCTAACCGGACGGCCAGGGCTTGATGCATGTATTGGCTCCAGAATTACCGCAGTTATCCATATAGAAACAAGAACTAGTAAATTATATCTGTTGTAATGAGCCGTTCGCAGTTTCGCTATATAATACTCCACTTAGACATGCATGGCTAAATCTTTGAAAGAAACATATCAGTTCAGCCAGGATCAACCAGATTACCATCGAAATGGAATCAGTATTCAAAAAATATTTGAAAAAATCTTCAGTATTGAAAATAATTCAAAACACTCTAGTCGTTAACGTCAAAACCCTCGCGGGTCTCGTCAATAACCACATCTTCAAACATACACAGCGTATTCATCGTTCACCACCTTTTCACACATATAGTGAGCACCGCTCGCAAAAAGGAAAAAGCATCGTAAAACGCCGCTTCATCCCAGTGCGAGCAAGAGACGAGACAGGCCCGTTCACTCGGAATTTCGCCTTTCGTCTCTCCCATTTGCACGAGGACGAGGAAAATTCGGCGATGGTAGGTGGTGGTCGTCGCTGTAGTTTGGTGTTTTTGGAGTTGAATATTGTTGGCAAGGTTGTTATAGTAATTTTGGGGGGGAGGAGGGGGCATGGGAGTGGTCTCCCCCTACCCGGGCATGGCAAAAAAAAATATGGTAAGGGGGGACCAAATTAAATTTTTTTTAAACTTTTACAGTATAACAGAAAAAACAGGTAAAAATTTTTTGTAACATTTTCCTACCTTGTAATCGGACTTGGAAAAATTTCGGGCTTTTGGTAAATTGCTTTGCTTTTACGCAGGTTTGAAAACTTGCGTATAAACCAAGCAATTTGCCTCGGACTTGGAAATATTTCGGGCTTTTGGTAAATTGCTTTGCTTTTACGCAGGTTTGAAAACTTGCGTATAAACCAAGCAATTTGCCTCGGACTTGGAAAAATTTCGGGCTTTTGGTAAATTGCTTTGCTTTTACGCAGGTTTGAAAACTTGCGTATAAACCAAGCAATTTGCCTCGGACTTGGAAATATTTCGGGCTTTTGGGGTAAATTGCTTTGCTTTTACGCAACTTTTTTCGGGAAAGCCAAAAGTGCAAGTTGGCTCAATTGCTCGGTTCTTACGCAGGTTTTTTGGGGGGGGGGGGGCGCAACTTAAGAGACTCATATCTGGCAAATTGCTTTGCTCTTACGCAAGTTTCAACCCCGAAACAGATACATCCGATCAAAGGATAGTCTCAACAGATCGCAGTGTAATAACTGCTCTGCTGCGTACAACCCCCTGACCAGTAGTCAAGTCGTCTACAAGCGATCTTACACCCTGACAATCAACCACACAAAGTCGTATGGATTCGACAACAAGCCAGTAATTAAACCGACCTGCAAGGTCAAACATAGGGTAAAGGCTGCAACGGCGCGAGGCCGAGGCATAAACGTACCACACGAAGCCGGGGTACAAAACATTGTTTACCTAACTAGACGGGCTTCTAACTTAGAGGCATTCAGTTATAATCCCGCAGATGGTAGCTTCGGACCATCGTCCTATCGGACGAGCCCATAAACCAATTGTCTGAACCTGCTGTTCCTCTCGTACTAAGCAAGATTACTATTGCAACAACTCTTTGACAGTAGGATAAAACTAACCTGTCTCACGACGGTCTAAACCCAGCTCACGTTCCCTATTAGTGGGTGAACAATCCAACGCTTTGCGCATTCTGCTACGCAATGATAGGAAGAGCCGACATCGAAGGATCAAAAAGCAACGTCGCTATGGACGCTTGGCTGCCACAAGCCAGTTATCCCTGTGGTAACTTTTCTGACACCTCTTGCTGTAAACTTTACAAATCGAAAGGATCGATAGGCCACGCTTTCGCGGTCTGTATTCGTACTGAAAATCAAGATCAAGTAAGCTTTTGTCCTTTTACTCTACGTAAGGTTTCCGTCCTTACTGAGCTTACCTTAGGACACCTACGTTACTGTTTGATAGATGTACCGCCCCAGTCAAACTCCCCGCCTGACAATGTCATCGGCGCGGGTCGCCGGCGCACCAAGTACGCCGGCTTAAAATCAATCACAAGTTTTCAGAGAAAACGTTCCCCGTATTACCGAATAAGTAAGGAAACGATGAAAGTAGTGGTATTTCACTGACGTGCCGAAACACTCCCACTTATACTACACCATGCATGATTCTTCACAAAGTCAGACTAGAGTCAAGCTCAACAGGGTCTTCTTTCCCCGCTGTCTTTGCCAAGCCCGTTCCCTTGGCTGTGGTTTCGCTAGATAGTAGTTAGGGACAGTGGGAATCTCGTTAATCCATTCATACGCGTCACTAATTAAATGACGAGGCATTTGGCTACCTTAAGAGAGTCATAGTTACTCCCGCCGTTTACCCGCGCTTACTCAAATTTCCTTAAATTAACATTCAGAGCACTGGGCAGAAATCAGAGACAGTCAACGTCTTTCAGAGACCATCTGTCTCCTCTGTTTTAATTAGACAGTCGGATTCCCCCAGTCCGTACCAGTTCTAGATTCGATTGTTAAGCGCTAGCCGAAGACTACGCACGCCGAAACGAACGCAGACCAAGCTGAAACAATCCACCTACGGGCCACGCTACTAGTCCGAACAGCTCACCGAAGCTCGCCGCCCAGTCACGAACGCAGCCCATAAGCATCACGTAACAACCCGACTAGCCCAATCTCTAGAGCCAATTCTTTTCCCGAAGTTACGAATCTAATTTGCCGACTTCCCTTATCTACATTATTCCATCAACTAGAGGCTGCACACCTTGGAGACCTGCTGCGGATATTGGTACGATCGTGCGAGAAATTCATTAAGCTTCCCTTGCCTTTTCAAGGGCCACATGGAGTGCACGGGACACCGCAGCAACCGCAGTGCTCTACAGCCTCAGCAACCATATCTCCGGATGAACCGATTCCATGGTCATGAAAGCTTAAACTAGAAAAGAGATCTCTAGCCCGGACTCCAAGCAGCGTCGGCAAGTTCATTTGCGTTACCGCGCTTCGACAACACCGAAGTGAAGCCAATCTCCTCGTCACGACGCGGGAATATTAACCCGCTTCCCTTTCGGCGAACGCAGCGCAATCCACAAGTGAATTTAACGCCACGACTTCAGATCCAGCATTAGCCTGTGCCTTAGGATCGGCTAACCCACGTACAATCACTGTGCACGCGGAACCCTTCTCCACTTCAGTCTTCAAGGATCTCACTTGAATATTTGCTACTACAACCAAGATCTGCACTCATAACGGCTCCATTCGGGCTCACGCCCAACAACTTCAACGCCATTACAACGTACCTCCTACTCGTCGAGAGATTGCTCGGTTCTCAACGACGGCAGAGTATAGGTCATTCGCTCGAGCGCCATCCATTTTCAGGGCTAGTTGATTCGGCAGGTGAGTTGTTACACACTCCTTAGCGGATTCCGACTTCCATGGCCACCGTCCTGCTGTCTATATCAACCAACACCTTTCATGGGGTCTCATGAGCGAATAGTTAGGCACCGTAACTCCGCGTTTGGTTCATCCCACATCGCCAGTTCTGCTTACCAAAAATGGCCCACTTGGAGCACAACAATCAAAGTCAGTGTTCAATTAAGCAACACCAACATCATAACCATTTAGAGTTTGAGAATAGTCTGAGAATAATACATCCCAAGAACTCTAATCGTTCGCTTTACCGAGTATATCTGTTTGAATGTGCACCAGCTATCCTGAGGGAAACTTCGGAGGAAACCAGCTACCAGATGGTTCGATTAGTCTTGCGCCCCTATACCAAAATCAGACGATCGATTTGCACGTCAGAACCGCTTCGGACTTCCACCAGAGTTTCCTCTGGCTTCGTCCTGTTCAGGCATAGTTCACCATCTTTCGGGTCTCATAGCATACGCTCAACCTCCGCATCAGGACAAGTCCTCGAAACGGGGCAACGTTGCTTGGGCCGCACGAGTGCCGCACCCAGTCACGTTCAGACAAGTAATGTCTCACTTTCATTACGCCTTTAGGCTTCGACAAACCCAATGACTTGCGCATACCATAAACTCCTTGGTCCGTGTTTCAAGACGGGTCGAATGGGTCACCGACTGAACACCGGGAAGAACGTAGAGCACACCACAACACCGACCGACCCGATAAGGGCTGCACACATGTGTACCACCCAAACCGAGCCTGCCGACACCGCAGCACGCGAAAAACCCACGTCTCCACAAAGCTGCGCAGCGCCAACCGAACTCCGCACGCCCAGGGTTCCCAGCGCCGAAGCCCGGGTCCTCTAAACGCGCATCGTCCGACAACACCACACAACCCGGCGCACTCCGTACGCAAATGCACCAACCGAACGCACGACAATAGGACCCGGCACACCTTGCGGAAATGCACAAACCCCAATCGTACGCCCAGAAGGCTGAATACGCACTAGATACGTCGGCTCCATTCGCTTCCATTACACCGGTTTCACGTTCTCTTGCACTCTCTTTTCAAAGTACTTTTCAACTTTCCCTCACGGTACTTGTTTTCTATCGGTCTCGCGGTCGTATTTAGCCTTAGGTGAAGTCCGAGGCAAATTGCTTGGTTTATACGCAAGTTTTCAAACCTGCGTAAAAGCAAAGCAATTTACCCCAAAAGCCCGAAATTTTTCCAAGTCCGATTACAAGGTAGGAAAATGTTACAAAAAATTTTTACCTGTTTTTTCTGTTATACTGTAAAAGTTTAAAAAAAATTTAATTTGGTCCCCCCTTACCATATTTTTTTTTGCCATGCCCGGGTAGGGGGAGACCACTCCCATGCCCCCTCCTCCCCCCCAAAATTACTATAACAACCTTGCCAACAATATTCAACTCCAAAAACACCAAACTACAGCGACGACCACCACCTACCATCGCCGAATTTTCCTCGTCCTCGTGCAAATGGGAGAGACGAAAGGCGAAATTCCGAGTGAACGGGCCTGTCTCGTCTCTTGCTCGCACTGGGATGAAGCGGCGTTTTACGATGCTTTTTCCTTTTTGCGAGCGGTGCTCACTATATGTGTGAAAAGGTGGTGAACGATGAATACGCTGTGTATGTTTGAAGATGTGGTTATTGACGAGACCCGCGAGGGTTTTGACGTTAACGACTAGAGTGTTTTGAATTATTTTCAATACTGAAGATTTTTTCAAATATTTTTTGAATACTGATTCCATTTCGATGGTAATCTGGTTGATCCTGGCTGAACTGATATGTTTCTTTCAAAGATTTAGCCATGCATGTCTAAGTGGAGTATTATATAGCGAAACTGCGAACGGCTCATTACAACAGATATAATTTACTAGTTCTTGTTTCTATATGGATAACTGCGGTAATTCTGGAGCCAATACATGCATCAAGCCCTGGCCGTCCGGTTAGGGTGCAATTATTGGAGCAAAACCAGTCTCGTACTGTTTGCTAACTCAGGATAATTCTGCATATCGCATGGTCTTGTACCGGCGAAGTTTCTTTCAAGTATCTGCTTTATCAACTATCGTTGGTAGTTTATTGGTCTACCATGGTGTTGACGGGTAACGGAGAATCAGGGTTTGACTCCGGAGAGGGAGCCTTAGAAACGGCTACCATGTCTAAGGATAGCAGCAGGCGCGAAAATTACCCAATATCAAAACGATGAGGTAGTGACGAGAAATAACAAGATCGTTCTCTTTGAGATCGATTATTGGAATGAGTACAATCCAGAAATTTTAACGAGTACCTACGAGAGGGCAAGTCTGGTGCCAGCAGCCGCGGTAATTCCAGCTCTCGTAATGTATAGAATTATTGTTGCGATTAAAAAGTTCGTAGTTGGATTGCAACGCAGGTATGGGTCCACCCTCTGGGTGCGTACTCAATGCTTGCATTTTGCATGTTTTTGTGGCGTCGCTTCGGTGGCGTTCATGATGCATGCAGGATTACTTTGAACGGCTCAAGTGCTTAAAGCAAGTCTTATGACTGAATACCGGTGCATGGAATAATGGAACAAGGTTGTGGCTGAGTTTTATTGGTTTTGTCGGCTAAAACAATGGTTAACAGGAACAGCCGGGGGCATTCGTATCGCTGCGCGAGAGGTGAAATTCGTGGACCGTAGCGAGACGTCCTACAGCGAAGGCATTTGCCAAGAGTGTTTTCATTAATCAAGAACGAAAGTCAGAGGTTCGAAGGCGATTAGATACCGCTCTAGTTCTGACCGTAAACGATGCCAACTGTCGATCCGCTTGTGGATTTTATTCATGAGCGGGGAGATTTCCGGAAACGAAAGTTTTTCGGTTTCGGGGGAAGTATGGTTGCAAAGCTGAAACTTAAAGGAATTGACGGAAGGGCACCACCAGGAGTGGAGCTTGCGGCTTAATTTGACTCAACACGGGAAATCTCACCCGGCCAGTACATCGTAAGGATTGACAGACTGACAGCTCTTTCATGATTCGGTGAATGGTGGTGCATGGCCGTTCTTAGTTCGTGGATTGATTTGTCTGGTTTATTCCGATAACGAACGAGACTTTAACTATTAAATAGTGCGCATGTTGCTTCGGCTGCGTGTGATCACTTCTTAAAGGAATTTGTGGTTTTCAACCTCAAGAAATTGAGCAATAACAGGTCTGTGATGCCCTTAGATGTTCGGGGCCGCACGCGTGCTACAATGGTGGTAACAGCGTGATTGTCCTTTTCCGACAGGAATTGGCAAACAGTTGAGATATTATTATGGCTGGAATTGAGTGTTGAAATTTTCTCTCATGAACGAGGAATTCCAAGTAAATGTGAGTCATTAACTTGCATTGATTACGTCCCTGCCCTTTGTACACACCGCCCGTCGCTGCCCGGGACTGAGTTACTTCGAGAAAACTAGGGATCGCTGGAGTTCGATGTTTCGGCATTGTCTTTGGTGAGAACTAGTTTAATCGCAGTGGCTTGAACCGGGCAAAAGTCGTAACAAGGTAGCCGTAGGTGAACCTTCGGCTGGATCATTACCGATCCTATGACACATTCATTCGTGCTCGTCACGAAGACGTGGAGCAACTTCGGTTGCGCCACATGATGCGGGTTCGATTCGTCGTCCCGCTACTGATTGTTCGCACGGAAGCCGAGAGGTGACCGTGCAACGGTAAAGTCGGGGTTTCTATGCGCTGCGTTGAGTCGAGGTTTTACCGTGTCGACAGATGAGACCAGCCAGCTGCTTGCCGATTCGTTCTGGCGAGCGTAGGATTGAAAAGCCCGAGCGGCTGCCCCGACAAAACATTCATTTTACATTTATTTTGTTGGAAAAGGAATTTAAGTTACTCCGGTGGATCACTTGGCTCGCGGGTCGATGAAGAACGCAGTGAATTGCGATAATAAGTACGAATTACAGATATTATGAGTACCATGTTTTTGAATGCATATTGCGCTCTTGGGCTTTGCTCTTGAGCATATTCGATTCAGGGTGTGTTGTTAAACTGGAGCAGAAACGCCGACTTGTTTTCTCAAGTTTCTGCATTTGTAAGCAGTTGTCTCGCATCGTCGTTGGCGATGTTAGGCACCGTCTGTTTGAGGAGTGCGTGCACTCCGGCCATATCTCTACGACTACACTGTTTGTTGCGGGAGTGCGAAAGGGCTTCGGCTCGATTGTGCGACCGCGCCTAAACCGTTTGGTGATGTTGTTTAGCGGCGTGACCGTCAAGGATGTTCGGATGAGAATGTTTGAAGTCCTGGTTGCGTTTGTTGAGCGTCGTCGTGAAGCCTTGCGGGCAGTTGGTTCGGAATTGGTTGAAACCACCTGAGTTGGGTATGACTACCTGCTGAACTTAAGCATATCAGTAAGCAGAGGAAAAGAAACAAACATGGATTCCCTGAGTAACTGCGAGTGAAACGGGAAGAGCCCAGCGCTAAAGGTTGTTGGCCCCTGGCTGATGACCGGTGTAGCGTATAGAACCTTCGTTCGGCTTGTTCAGGCTGGCTTAAGTCTCGTTGGAACGCGGCGGCTAAGACGGTTTTACCCCGGTAAACCTGGCTGGACTTGGTGAGTGTTGGTTCTGGGAGTCGGGTTGTTTGGAAACGCAGCCCAAAGTTGGTGGTAAACTTCACCTAAGGCTAAATACGACCGCGAGACCGATAGAAAACAAGTACCGTGAGGGAAAGTTGAAAAGTACTTTGAAAAGAGAGTGCAAGAGAACGTGAAACCGGTGTAATGGAAGCGAATGGAGCCGACGTATCTAGTGCGTATTCAGCCTTCTGGGCGTGCGATTGGGGTTTGTGCATTTCCGCAAGGTGTGCCGGGTCCTATTGTCGTGCGTTCGGTTGGTGCATTTGCGTACGGAGTGCGCCGGGTTGTGTGGTGTTGTCGGACGATGCGTGTTTAGAGGACCCGGGCTTCGGCGCTGGGAACCCTGGGCGTGCGGAGTTCGGTTGGCGCTGCGCAGCTTTGTGGAGACGTGGGTTTTTCGCGTGCTGCGGTGTCGGCAGGCTCGGTTTGGGTGGTACACATGTGTGCAGCCCTTATCGGGTGGGTCGGTGTTGTGGTGTGCTCTACGTTCTTCCCGGTGTTCAGTCGGTGACCCATTCGACCCGTCTTGAAACACGGACCAAGGAGTTTATGGTATGCGCAAGTCATTGGGTTTGTCGAAGCCTAAAGGCGTAATGAAAGTGAGACATTACTTGTCTGAACGTGACTGGGTGCGGCACTCGTGCGGCCCAAGCAACGTTGCCCCGTTTCGAGGACTTGTCCTGATGCGGAGGTTGAGCGTCTGCTATGAGACCCGAAAGATGGTGAACTATGCCTGAACAGGACGAAGCCAGAGGAAACTCTGGTGGAAGTCCGAAGCGGTTCTGACGTGCAAATCGATCGTCTGATTTTGGTATAGGGGCGCAAGACTAATCGAACCATCTGGTAGCTGGTTTCCTCCGAAGTTTCCCTCAGGATAGCTGGTGCACATTCAAACAGATATACTCGGTAAAGCGAACGATTAGAGTTCTTGGGATGTATTATTCTCAGACTATTCTCAAACTCTAAATGGTTATGATGTTGGTGTTGCTTAATTGAACACTGACTTTGATTGTTGTGCTCCAAGTGGGCCATTTTTGGTAAGCAGAACTGGCGATGTGGGATGAACCAAACGCGGAGTTACGGTGCCTAACTATTCGCTCATGAGACCCCATGAAAGGTGTTGGTTGATATAGACAGCAGGACGGTGGCCATGGAAGTCGGAATCCGCTAAGGAGTGTGTAACAACTCACCTGCTTACGCACAGGCATCTCATGCAAGTGGAATTTTTCCGCTACGACTACTGCAAGTCGCCAAATTGAAAGTGGGCGGAGTTTACGTTAATTTCGACAATGGGCGGGGCTTAAATCGCTAATTAAGTGTCAGAACCTACTAGTTTTAAACACACTGATACAACACAACTGGAATTTTCCCGCTACCACACCTAGAAGCACGGTTTTTGGAAAGTGGGCGGAGCTTAGGGGGTAATTCGCAAAGGGGCGGGGCTTAAATCGCTAATTATGTGTCAGAACCCCCCGCTTAGGCTTAGTTTAAGCTTAGATTAGCGCTTAGCCTTAGGCTTAGGCGGGGTTAAGCTTAGTTTAGGCTTAGGCTTAGGCTTAGGCTTAGGCTTAATACTTAGATTGAGGAAGAAAAGCTAATTTTTTTGTATTAGGTAGCCAGTCGGCTGGATTTTCGAATTTTTTTGGAATTTTGGTTCTCCGCCGACTGGAAGTATGTGTTTTGAGTTTTTTTTTTCAGGCTTATTTAGGCTTATCGCTTTCTCGGCTGCGCCCAAGCATCTTTGTTTTGACCGGATAAGCTCGTGAGTGGGCTCGTTCGAACGGGCGTGACCTCCTGATTACGGGAAAAATCAAAAAAATTTTTTAAGACTTGTTTAATTATGCAAATTACGTCATTGTTTAATTTTTGCTTAAAATATTTTTTTGATCGGATAAGCTCGTGAGTGGGCTCGTTCGAACGGGCGTGACCTCCTGATTACGGAAAAACCAAAAAAAATTTTTTAAGACTTGTTTAATATGCAAATTACGTCATTGTTTAATTTTTCTTAAAATATTTTTTTGACCGGATAAGCTCGTGAGTGGGCTCGTTCGAACGGGCGTGACCTCCTGATTACGGGAAAAACAAAAAAAAATTTTTAAGACTTGTTTAATATGCAAATTTTGGCATTTTTAAATTTGGCTTCCGGACTTGTATTTTTTTCGACGTCAAAAACAAAATTTTCTCCGAATTGGACGGGAGTAGGCTTGTTCGAAAGCGGTGATGGTGGGGAGAGTGGGAAAGAAAGAATTTTTGCCCAACACGTCCCCAGTCCTGAGTTATGATGCAATGAAGTTTTGGCGCCAAAACTTTAAACCGGTTTTGCGCAATCCCTGCCCAACCCACGATGCTATAACCTATTTTTTATTGACCAACACATCCGTCCGCTTCGAATGAGCCTACTCACGATGCCGTAGCTGCAAAAAAAAAGTCATTTTTTGAAAAAAATCGGAAGTTATTGACTAAAAAACGGTATTGAAGGGTAGCGCGCTTCGCGCGCGCCACCGTGTTTTTTCTTTTTCAACCACCCTTCCGACCCGCTTCCCGCTTACGCACAGGCATCTCATGCAAGTGGAATTTTTCCGCTACGACTACTGCAAGTCGCCAAATTGAAAGTGGGCGGAGTTTACGTTAATTTCGACAATGGGCGGGGCTTAAATCGCTCATTAAGTGTCAGAACCTACTAGTTTTAAACACACTGATACAACACAACTGGAATTTTCCCGCTACCACACCTAGAAGCACGGTTTTTGGAAAGTGGGCGGAGCTTATGGGGTACTTCGCAAAGGGGCGGGGCTTAAAGGCTTAGGCTTTGGCTTAATACTTAGATTGAGGAAGAAAAGCTAATTTTTTTGTATTAGGTAGCCAGTCGGCTGGATTTTCGAATTTTTTTGGAATTTTGGTTCTCCGCCGACTGGAAGTATGTGTTTTGAGTTTTTTTTTTTTCAGGCTTATTTAGGCTTATCGCTTTCTCGGCTGCGCCCAAGCATCTTTGTTTTGACCGGATAAGCTCGTGAGTGGGCTCGTTCGAACGGGCGTGACCTCCTGATTACGGGAAAAATCAAAAAAATTTTTTAAGACTTGTTTAATTATGCAAATTGCGTCATTGTTTAATTTTTGCTTAAAATATTTTTTTGATCGGATAAGCTCGTGAGTGGGCTCGTTCGAACGGGCGTGACCTCCTGATTACGGAAAAACCAAAAAAATTTTTTAAGACTTGTTTAATATGCAAATTACGTCATTGTTTAATTTTTTCTTAAAATATTTTTTTGACCGGATAAGCTCGTGAGTGGGCTCGTTCGAACGGGCGTGACCTCCTGATTACGGGAAAAAAAAAAAAAATTTTAAGACTTGTTTAATATGCAAATTTTGGCATTTTTAAATTTGGCTTCCGGACTTGTATTTTTTTCGACGTCAAAAACAAAATTTTCTCCGAATTGGACGGGAGTAGGCTTGTTCGAAAGCGGTGATGGTGGGGAGAGTGGGAAAGAAAGAATTTTTGCCCAACACGTCCCCAGTCCTGAGTTATGATGCAATGAAGTTTTGGCGCCAAAACTTTAAACCGGTTTTGCGCAATCCCTGCCCAACCCACGATGCTATAACCTATTTTTTATTGACCAACACATCCGTCCGCTTCGAATGAGCCTACTCACGATGCCGTAGCTGCAAAAAAAAAGTCATTTTTTGAAAAAAATCGGAAGTTATTGACTAAAAAACGGTATTGAAGGGTAGCGCGCTTCGCGCGCGCCACCGTGTTTTTTCTTTTTCAACCACCCTTCCGACCCGCTTCCCGCTTACGCACAGGCATCTCATGCAAGTGGAATTTTTCCGCTACGACTACTGCAAGTCGCCAAATTGAAAGTGGGCGGAGTTTACGTTAATTTCGACAATGGGCGGGGCTTAAATCGCTCATTAAGTGTCAGAACCTACTAGTTTTAAACACACTGATACAACACAACTGGAATTTTCCCGCTACCACACCTAGAAGCACGGTTTTTGGAAAGTGGGCGGAGCTTAGGGGGTAATTCGCAAAGGGGCGGGGCTTAAATCGCTAATTATGTGTCAGAACCCCCCGCTTAGGCTTAGTTTAAGCTTAGATTAGCGCTTAGCCTTAGGCTTAGGCGGGGTTAAGCTTAGTTTAGGCTTAGGCTTAGGTTAGGCTTAGGCTTAGGCTTTCTATAAATAAAGTTGAGGTTCGAAAACTTTTTTTTTCGGTCAAATGCTCCCCACAGTGGTGATAGTAACAATGCATTTTGAATTTTTGCTCTGGCTGATGTGGAAGTATGTTTTTTGTGACCTAAAAATTGACTTTTTAGGCTTATTTAGGCTTATCGTTTCCTCGGCTGCGTCCAGCTTTCATAAAAATCGGTTCCAATGCGTTTTTCATGGGGTTTTAATATGCGTAATCGTAAAAATAGAGTTGATGAGCATAATTTTTGCAACTGTGCTCGTTTAATTTGCAAAAATAAACATAATTTGCATAAATCTTGCAAAAGTGCAAAACTTTTGCAACTTTTGTAAATCCTTGGTTAAAATTTTTTTCGTTTCGTTTTTTTGTGGTGCATGAGGGTGCGTAAGTGCAAAAATAAACTTAATTTGCATAATTTGTGCGAATGTGCAAAACTTTCGCAACTTTTGTGAATCCTTGGTTAAAATTTTTTTCGTTTCGTTTTTTGTGGTGCATGAGGGTGCGTAAGTGCAAAAATGAGGTTATTTTGCGTAATTTATGCGAATGTGCAAAACTTTCGCAACTTTTGTGAATCCTTGGTAAAAATTTTTTTGTTTCGTTTTTTGTGGTGCATGAGGGTGCGTAAGTGCAAAAATAAACTAAATTTGCATAAATCTTGCAAATGTGCAAAACTTTTGCAACTTTTATGAATCCTTGGTTAAATTTTTTTCGTTTCGTTTTTTGTGGTGCATGAGGGTGCGTAAGTGCAAAAATAAACTTAATTTGCATAAATCTTGCAAATGTGCAAAACTTTCGCAACTTTTGTGAATCCTTGGTAAAATTTTTTTTAATTCGTTTTTTGTGGTGCATGGGTGTGTGTAAGTGCAAAAATGAGGTTAATTTGCGTAATTTGTGCAAATGTGCAAAACTTTTGCAATTTTCGTTTAATTTTGGTAAAAATTTTTTCAATTTGTTTTTTGTGGTGCATGAGGGTGCGTAAGTGCAAAAATGAGGTTAATTTGCATAAATCTTGCAAATGTGCAAAACTTTCGCAACTTTTGTGAATCCTTGGTAAAATTTTTTGTTTCGTTTTTTGTGGTGCATGAGGGTGCGTAAGTGCAAAAATAAACTTAATTTGCATAAATCTTGCAAATGTGCAAAACTTTTGCAACTTTTGTGAATCCTTGGTAAAAATTTTTTTGTTTCGTTTTTTGTGGTGCATGAGGGTGCGTAAGTGCAAAAATAAACTTAATTTGCATAAATCTTGCAAATGTGCAAAACTTTTGCAACTTTTGTGAATCCTTGGTTAAAATTTTTTTCGTTTCGTTTTTTGTGGTGCATGAGGGTGCGTAAGTGCAAAAATGAGGTTAATTTGCGTAATTTGTGCAAATGTGCAAAACTTTTGCAATTTTCGTTTAATTTTGGTAAAATTTTTTTCAATTTGTTTTTTGTGGTGCATGAGGGTGCGTAAGTGCAAAAATGAGGTTAATTTGCATAAATCTTGCAAATGTGCAAAACTTTTGCAACTTTTGTGAATCCTTGGTTAAAATTTTTTTCAATTCGTTTTTTGTGGTGCATGAGGGTGCGTAAGTGCAAAAATGAGGTTATTTTGCGTAATTTATGCGAATGTGCAAAACTTTCGCAACTTTTGTGAATCCTTGGTTAAAATTTTTTTCGTTTCGTTTTTTGAGGTGCATGAGGGTGCGTAAGTGCAAAAATAAACTTAATATGCATAAATCTTGCAAATGTGCAAAACTTTTGCAAATTTTGTGAATCCTTGGTTAAAATTTTTTTCGATTCGTTTTTTATGGTGCGTGAGGGTGCGTAAGTGCAAAAATAAACTTAATTTGCTTAAATCTTGCAAAAGTGCAAAACTTTTGCAACATTTGTGAATCCTTGGTTAAAAATTTTTTCAATTCGTTTTTTTGCGGTACAAGAGGGTGCGTAAGTGCGAAAATAAACTTAATTTGTTTAAATCTTGCAAAAGTGCAAAGCTTTTGCAACTTTTGTGAATCCTTGGTTAAAATTTTTTTCGTTTCGTTTTTTGTGGTGCATGAGGGTGCGTAAGTGCAAAAATAAACTTAATATGCATAAATCTTGCAAAAGTGCAAAGCTTGTGCAAATTTGTGAATCCTTGGTTAAAATTTTTTTCGTTTCGTTTTTTGTGGTGCATGAGGGTGCGTAAGTGCAAAAATAAACTTAATATGCATAAATCTTGCAAATGTACAAAACTTTCGCAACTTTTGTGAATCCTTTGTTAAAATTTTTTTCAATTCGTTTTTTGTGGTGCATGAGGGTGCGTAAGTGCAAAAATGAGGTTATTTTGCGTAATTTATGTGAATGTGCAAAACTTTCGCAACTTTTGTGAATCCTTGGTTAAAATTTTTTTCGTTTCGTTTTTTGTTAGGCTTCATATACTTAGGATGAGGAAGAAAAGCTAATTTTTTTGTATTAGGTAGCCAGTCGGCTGGATTTTCGAATTTTTTTGGAATTTTGTTCTCCGCCGACTGGAAGTATGTGTTTTGAGTTTTTTTTTTTAGGCTTATTTAGGCTTATCGCTTCCTCGGCTGCGCCCACGCAACTTTTCTGAAAATCGTTTCAAATGCACTTTTCTTCGTGTTTTGTTGTATGCATTGGCGAAGACACGAGTGGGTATGCATAATTTTTTTACTTTTGCTTGTGGTTGCTCTTAATTTGCGTAATTTCTGCACATGTGCAAAACTTTTGCAACTTTTGTGCATCCTTGGTAAAAATTTTTTTCAATTCGTTTTTTGTGGTGCATGAGGGTGCGTAAGTGCAAAAATGAAGTTAATTTGCGTAATTTCTGCAAATGTGCAAAACTTTTGCAACTTTTGTGCATCCTTGGTAAAATTTTTTTCAATTCGTTTTTTGTGGTGCATGAGGATGCGTAAGTGCAAAAATGAGGTTAATTTGCGCAATTTCTGCAAATGTGCAAAACTTTTGCAACTTTTGTGCATCCTTGGTAAAAATTTTTTTCAATTCGTTTTTTGTGGTGCATGAGGATGCGTAAGTGCAAAAATGAGGTTAATTTGCGTAATTTCTGCAAATGTGCAAAACTTTTGCAACTTTTGTGAATCCTTGGTTAAAATTTTTTTCTATTCGTTTTTTGTGGTGTATGAGGGTGCGTAAGTGCAAAAATGAGATTAATTTGCGTAATTTCTGCAAATGTGCAAAACTTTTGCAACTTTTGTGCATCCTTGGTAAAAATTTTTTTCAATTCGTTTTTTGTGGTGCATGAGGATGCGTAAGTGCAAAAATGAAGTTAATTTGCGTAATTTCTGCAAATGTGCAAAACTTTTGCAATTTTCGTTCAACTTTGGTAAAATTTTTTTCAATTCGTTTTTTGTGGTGCATGAGGGTGCGTAAGTGCAAAAATGAGGTTAATTTGCGTAATTTCTGCAAATGTGCAAAACTTTTGCAACTTTTGTGAATCCTTGGTTAAAATTTTTTCAATTCGTTTTTTGTGGTGTATGAGGGTGCGTAAGTGCAAAAATGAGGTTAATTTGCGTAATTTCTGCAAATGTGCAAAACTTTTGCAATTTTCGTTCAACTTTGGTAAAAATTTTTTTCAATTCGTTTTTTGTGGTGCATGAGGGTGCGTAAGTGCAAAAATGAGGTTAATTTGCGTAATTTCTGCAAATGTGCAAAACTTTTGCAATTTTCGTTCAACTTTGGTAAAATTTTTTTTCAATTCGTTTTTTGCGGTGCATGAGGGTGCGTAAGTGCAAAAATGAGTTAATTTGCGTAATTTCTGCAAATGTGCAAAACTTTTGCAACTTTTGTGCATCCTTGGTAAAATTTTTTTCAATTCGTTTTTTGTGGTGCATGAGGATGCGTAAGTGCAAAAATGAGGTTAATTTGCGTAATTTCTGCAAATGTGCAAAACTTTTGCAACTTTTGTGCATCCTTGGTAAAATTTTTTTCAATTCGTTTTTTGTGGTGCATGAGGATGCGTAAGTGCAAAAATGAGTTAATTTGCGTAATTTCTGCAAATGTGCAAAACTTTTGCAACTTTTGTGAATCCTTGGTTAAAATTTTTTTAATTCGTTTTTTGTGGTGCATGAGGGTGCGTAACTGCAACAATGAGGTTAATTTGCGTAATTTCTGCAAATGTGCAAAACTTTTGCAACTTTTGTGAATCCTTGGTTAAAATTTTTTTCAATTCGTTTTTTGTGGTGTATGAGGGTGCATAAGTGCAAAAATGAGGTTAATTTGCGTAATTTCTGCAAATGTGCAAAACTTTTGCAATTTTCGTTCAACTTTGGTAAAATTTTTTTCAATTCGTTTTTTGTGGTGCATGAGGGTGCATAAGTGCAAAAATGAGGTTAATTTGCGTAATTTCTGCAAATGTGCAAAACTTTTGCAACTTTTGTGCATCCTTGGTAAAAATTTTTTTCAATTCGTTTTTTGTGGTGCATGAGGATGCGTAAGTGCAAAAATGAAGTTAATTTGCGTAATTTCTGCAAATGTGCAAAACTTTGCAACTTTTGTGAATCCTTGGTTAAAATTTTTTTAATTCGTTTTTTGTGGTGCATGAGGGTGCGTAACTGCAACAATGAGGTTAATTTGCGTAATTTCTGCAAATGTGCAAAACTTTTGCAACTTTTGTGAATCCTTGGTTAAAATTTTTTTCAATTCGTTTTTTGTGGTGTATGAGGTGCGATAAGTGCAAAAATGAGGTTAATTTGCGTAATTTCTGCAAATGTGCAAAACTTTTGCAATTTTCGTTCAACTTTGGTAAAATTTTTTTCAATTCGTTTTTTGTGGTGCATGAGGGTGCGTAAGTGCAAAAATGAGGTTAATTTGCGTAATTTCTGCAGATGTGCAAAACTTTTGCAACTTTTGTGCATCCTTGGTAAAAATTTTTTTCAATTCGTTTTTTGTGGTGCATGAGGGTGCGTAAGTGCAAAAATGAAGTTAATTTGCGTAATTTCTGCAAATGTGCAAAACTTTTGCAACTTTTGTGCATCCTTGGTAAAATTTTTTTCAATTCGTTTTTTGTGGTGCATGAGGATGCGTAAGTGCAAAAATGAGGTTAATTTGCGTAATTTCTGCAAATGTGCAAAACTTTTGCAACTTTTGTGCATCCTTGGTAAAATTTTTTTCAATTCGTTTTTTGTGGTGCATGAGGATGCGTAAGTGCAAAAATGAGGTTAATTTGCGTAATTTCTGCAAATGTGCAAAACTTTTGCAACTTTTGTGAATCCTTGGTTAAAATTTTTTTCAATTCGTTTTTTGTGGTGTATGAGGGTGCGTAAGTGCAAAAATGAGGTTAATTTGCGTAATTTCTGCAAATGTGCAAAACTTTTGCAACTTTTGTGCATCCTTGGTAAAATTTTTTTCAATTCGTTTTTTGTGGTGCATGAGGGTGCGTAAGTGCAAAAATGAGGTTAATTTGCGTAATTTCTGCAAATGTGCAAAACTTTTGCAACTTTTGTGCATCATTGGTAAAATTTTTTTCGATTCGTTTTTTGTGGTGCATGAGGGTGCGTAAGTGCAAAAATGAGGTTAATTTGCGTAATTTCTGCAAATGTGCAAAACTTTTGCAACTTTTGTGAATCCTTGGTTAAAATTTTTTTCGATTCGTTTTTTGTGGTGCATGAGGGTGCGTAAGTGCAAAAATGAGGTTAATTTGCGTAATTTCTGCAAATGTGCAAAACTTTTGCAACTTTTGTGAATCCTTGGTAAAAATTTTTTCAATTCGTTTTTTGTGTGTATGAGGGTGCGTAAGTGCAAAAATGAGGTTAATTTGCGTAATTTCTGCAAATGTGCAAAACTTTTGCAACTTTTGTGAATCCTTGGTAAAATTTTTTTCAATTCGTTTTTTGTGGTGCATGAGGGTGCGTAAGTGCAAAAATGAGGTTAATTTGCGTAATTTCTGCAAATGTGCAAAACTTTTGCAATTTTCGTTCAACTTTGGTAAAATTTTTTTCAATTCGTTTTTTGTGGTGCATGAGGGTGCGTAAGTGCAAAAATGAGGTTAATTTGCGTAATTTCTGCAAATGTGCAAAACTTTTGCAACTTTTGTGCATCCTTGGTAAAAATTTTTTTAATTCGTTTTTTGTGGTGCATGAGGGTGCGTAAGTGCAAAAATGAGGTTAATTTGCGTAATTTCTGCAAATGTGCAAAACTTTTGCAACTTTTGTGAATCCTTGGTTAAAATTTTTTTCAATTCGTTTTTTGTGGTGCATGAGGGTGCGTAAGTGCAAAAATGAGGTTAATTTGCGTAATTTCTGCAAATGTGCAAACTTTTGCAATTTTCGTTCAACTTTGGTAAAAATTTTTTTCAATTCGTTTTTTGTGGTGCATGAGGGTGCGTAAGTGCAAAAATGAGGTTAATTTGCGTAATTTCTGCAAATGTGCAAAACTTTTGCAATTTTCGTTCAACTTTGGTAAAATTTTTTCAATTCGTTTTTTGTGGTGCATGAGGGTGCGTAAGTGCAAAAATGAGGTTAATTTGCGTAATTTCTGCAAATGTGCAAAACTTTTGCAATTTTCGTTCAACTTTGGTAAAAATTTTTTTCAATTCGTTTTTTGTGGTGCATGAGGGTGCGTAAGTGCAAAAATGAAGTTAATTTGCGTAATTTCTGCAAATGTGCAAAACTTTTGCAACTTTTGTGCATCCTTGGTAAAAATTTTTTTCAATTCGTTTTTTGTGGTGCATGAGGGTGCGTAAGTGCAAAATGAAGTTAATTTGCGTAATTTCTGCAAATGTGCAAAACTTTTGCAACTTTTGTGCATCTTGGTAAAATTTTTTTCAATTCGTTTTTTGTGGTGCATGAGGGTGCGTAAGTGCAAAAATGAAGTTAATTTGCGTAATTTCTGCAAATGTGCAAAACTTTTGCAACTTTTGTGAATCCTTGGTTAAAATTTTTTTCAATTCGTTTTTTGTGGTGCATGAGGGTGCGTAAGTGCAAAAATGAGGTTAATTTGCGTAATTTCTGCAAATGTGCAAAACTTTTGCAACTTTTGTGAATCCTTGGTTAAATTTTTTTCAATTCGTTTTTTGTGGTGCATGAGGGTGCGTAAGTGCAAAAATGAGGTTAATTTGCGTAATTTCTGCAAATGTGCAAACTTTTGCAATTTTTCGTTCAACTTTGGTAAAATTTTTTTCAATTCGTTTTTTGTGGTGCATGAGGGTGCGTAAGTGCAAAAATGAAGTTAATTTGCGTAATTTCTGCAAATGTGCAAACTTTTGCAACTTTGTGAATCCTTGGTTAAAATTTTTTTTAATTCGTTTTTTGTGGTGCATGAGGGTGCGTAAGTGCAAAAATGAGGTTAATTTGCGTAATTTCTGCAAATGTGCAAAACTTTTGCAACTTTTGTGAATCCTTGGTTAAATTTTTTTTCAATTCGTTTTGTGGTGCATGAGGGTGCGTAAGTGCAAAAATGAGGTTAATTTGCGTAATTTCTGCAAATGTGCAAAACTTTTGCAATTTTCGTTCAACTTTGGTAAAATTTTTTTCAATTCGTTTTTTTGTGGTGCATGAGGGTGCGTAAGTGCAAAAATGAGGTTAATTGCGTAATTCTGCAAATGTGCAAAACTTTTGCAATTTTGTTTCAACTTTGGTAAAAATTTTTTTTCAATTCGTTTTTTGTGGTGCATGAGGGTGCGTAAGTGCAAAAATGAAGTTAATTTGCGTAATTTCTGCAATGTGCAAAACTTTTGCAATTTTCGTTCAACTTGGTAAAAATTTTTTTTCAATTCGTTTTTTGTGGTGCATGAGGGTGCGTAAGTGCAAAAATGAAGTTAATTTGCGTAATTTCTGCAAATGTGCAAAACTTTTGCAACTTTTGTTCACCTTGGTAAAAATTTTTTCAATTCGTTTTTTTGTGGTGCATGAGGGTGCGTAAGTGCAAAAATGAAGTTAATTTGCGTAATTTCTGCAAATGTGCAAAACTTTTGCAAATTTTGTGAATCTTGGTAAATTTTTTTCAATTCGTTTTTTGTGGGGTGCATGAGGGTGCGTAAGTGCAAAAATGAGGTTAATTTGCGTAATTTCTGCAAATGTGCAAACTTTTGCAACTTTTGTGAATCTTTGGTAAAAATTTTTTTCAATTTCGTTTTTTTGTGGTGCATGAGGGGTGCGTAAGGGTGAAAATGAGGTTAATTTGCGTAATTTTCTGCAAATTACTCCCAGATAAATCCGGTGCATGTTTAAAATTGCCTCTTTCCGGAAATTTTGTAACTTAGTCCCTAATAAAAGGGCACTTTAGACTTTGTTTTGCATTTTTTGGCCAATAGGTGTGTTGATGGGTGATTATACTTGATTTTTGTCATATTCGTACTTTCACAATTACTCCCAGATAAAATCCGGTGCATGTTTAAAATTGCCTCTTTCCGGGAAATTTTGTAACTTTAGTCCCTAAAAAGGGCACTTTTAGACTTTGTTTTGCATTTTTCGGCCAATAGGTGTGTTGATGGGTGATTATACTTGATTTTTGTCATATTCGTACTT
>VUOU01000024.1:0-61009 GCA_025436335.1 Bursaphelenchus mucronatus
ACGCATTTTATCTCATTCTCTTAGCTTAAAACATCCATGGCTGTGGTTGAATTTTGATTAAAAAGCCGGGTATTCAAACACAACCTTTCAGCGGAAAAGAGAGATACGAACAACCATGGTAGTTATGCTAAGGGCAAAATAGGCAAAGCAAAGACACAAACAATTCCTTGAAACAAAATACGAACCAAACATCAATCTCTAATAGCTCTTATTATTTTATTGATAATAAATATGCGAATTTGAACAATTAATTAACAAGGAAGCTTACTGTATTTTGGCATTAGAGAAGTCCATTTCTGGGTGTTGTTCCATGAATTTCTTAAGGATATCTTGCTTCTTCTTCTCTTCAGAGGTGGGAAGACCCATTTCTTTCTGTCTCTGATCATACATCATCTTCTCCACCATCTGCCGAGTCTCTCCATCCAGATCAGAGAGCTTCGAATTCTCCGGTGAACCTTCTTTGTGTTAATTTCGGGATCTGTAGTGATCAAACGAGACCACCAAGTCATCCCTTGGATCTGAAACCAAACAAAACATCACTTGTTATAATAAGGATATCAATAAAAGAAGAGCCAACTAACCTTCTCCAGTGTAACTACAACATCCTTTGAGTCCTGAAGGACCCATTGGGCCTCTTCGGCTTGATTTCATCATGTAAATCACCATCAATGATTAATTCTTTACCCTTGACGCCAACCTTAGATGACGTTTTTTGATTTCAACAACCACATCTTTGGATTTCAATGGGACTCCAGCTCGAAGAGGAATTGCTATCTAAATAACAATTAGAAAAAAAACCATTCATCTCACCTCAATTTCATCCAAAGTTTGGGTCCACTGATAGTTCGGGAGATCACATCCATTACGGAATTCGGGGCCAGCTTTCCTTTGTCGGCGGGATCTTCTTCTTCATTATCTTCATCCGACTTTCCTGATGATTCTAGTGGAGTTGGTATTACTGGTTTCTCTTCTTTTTGCTTAGCAATGGCTTCTTCAATCTTCTTCTGTTCAGCAATTCGCTTCTGCTTTAGTCGTTCCTCATCGGCCTCTTTTTTCTTGCGTTTCTCTTCTTCTGACTAGAAATATAATGTGCTCTGCCTTATCCTCCGAAATTAATAAGAAAAATTTTGAATACTCACATCTTTCGCAGCTTGCGTGTATTTGTTGTAAGCCTCCAACAGAATCTTTTGAGCCTGTTGTGGCTGGGTAAAGAAGTCAGTCTTCCTGTTCAAGAAACTGAAGAGACAATCGATAAGCTCGGGAACTCCACCATCCAGGTTCTGAGCCAAGGACATAAAAACTCCATCAGTTCTATCTTCACGAGACATAGTCCACAGCTGCAAATAAAAAAACTGTCAGACATCGGTGTCAAATAAATGGTTCCAGAATATTCGCGAACATACAGTAGTACTAATTCGACTGGCTTGAAGTACTATACGGGACTTCGACAGGGATTTCTAAAAAAATATTTTCTAGAATAAGAACAAAATGTCACATAATATTGATTTCGGTAGAAAGACATAAAATTAAGTTCCGTGTCGATAACAATCTACGCTAAAATATTTTGGCATTCCGTTTATTGCATCGCAACGAAGTTTTGGTCGACGTGGCTGCCTATTTTACTACTATAGTGTAATTGTACACGTTGATATGAAATTTTCCGTGCGTTTCGCTTTTTTCATCTTCTAGGATTTCATGTTTGATCATTTCAGCCAAATGGGCTTGTTCGCTACAGTTTCGACCAGTCTTTTGGTCGTCCTCTTTGTACTTGCACATGCGATTCCCGAGAATCCTCGAGTTCTCGTCTTGTTGGATGACCCCAAGACCGAAAAAACCCATTCCATTTATTTGAAGTCTCTCAAAGACCGAGGCTTCGTGTTAACGATCAGGAAAGCTGATGACCCGTCTCTGGCTTTGATCAAGTTTGGCGAGTTCTTGTACGATCACGTTATTGTGTTGGCTCCTAAAGTCGAGGGTAAGTTTCCTTACTTTATAGTAGGGTTGTGATTTTGACACAATTTTTCATAATGACGTCTAATTGAGGCGAAATTGTGTCAAATTGCCGTCCTTTCGGTTGAAGCTGTCTAATAATAAAAAACATTGTTCAAGGTAGTATAGGGCCTTCAAACATGTTTAAGCCCACGTACAAATTAAAACAACAGCTTATAGCAACAAAAGAGTTTAGTGGATTTGGGATCATCTTCGTCCTCGTTCCCGCTGTCACTACCATCCAAATTCTCATTGATGAATTGAGTCAGTGAAACTGGACGTTTCTTGCAGTAAATTCCAAAAATTTTTGGCGTGAAAATTTTTTGTTGCGGGAACATGACGAAAATGACGGCAATTCGACAACGTGACAGCCCGTCAATTTGACGGGCGGCACAGCCCTACTTTATAGCATTTCCCTATTTTTATATCTTTTCTACATAAATTGGACTAACGTATTGCTTTAGAATTTGGTGGTTCTTTGAGTGCGGAAGAGCTGGCCAGGTTTGTCGATGGAGGTGGAAACGTCCTTGTCACTGGCGACTCTAAGGTCGGAGATGCCCTCAGGGACTTTGCTCTTGAGGTTGGATTTGAATTTGGTACGGAGGGAACCTCGGTGATTGATCACTTCAATTATGATGCCCGCCTTGATGATGGAACTCACACCACTTTGGTTGTTCCAAAAACTCAACTAAGTGATGCTGAACTCATTGCTGGAAAGAAGCTGAACCAACTTTTGTATAAAGGTATTGCTTTGACCTACAACACCGAGAATCCTCTTCGCCTTCCCGTTTTGACTGGAACGTTGACGTCTTACAATTTCAATCCTAAGCAGAAGATCAACGAATACCCTCAGGCTATTGGTCAGAATACCATTTTGGTTGGAGCTATTCAAGCCAGAAACAATGCCCGAGTTATTTTGACTGGGTCCTTGGCTCTTTTCAGTGATGAATACATTAATGCACTGATCCAGAAGAATGGAGCCAATCAAAAGTAAGCGTGAACAAAGGAAGATCATAAGTTTGAGTTTTCTACGTCGTACACAGGGTGTGTCAAAATTTATGGAGGAAAATAGAGCTAGCTCTATAACTTCTCGCAGAATGCTCGCCAGAGCTGAAATTTGGCGCAAATAAATTTGAAAAATTTCCCAAAAATCTTACTTTTTAAAAATGCCATTAAACTTGCTTTTAGACCAGAGAAGAGCGGAAATGCTGAATTTATCAATGCCATTACCAAATGGGTTCTGAAGGAGAACGGCGTCCTCAGAGTGAAGTCAGTCAAACATTCCAAGGTCGGGGAAACTACTGCTCCCAGAGATACACCATCACCGAGGACGTGGTAAGTCATAAATAACGTCTTCTTGAATTGGTTTTTAGAAATACGAAATTGAAATCGAAGAGCTCAAGGAGGGAAAGTGGGTCCCATTCCAAGCCAAGGATGTCCAGCTTGAGTTTGTTAGAATCGATCCTTTCGTCAGAATCACCTTAACAATAAGAGTAAGAACAATTTTGAATTGTAATGTGTTTTTAGATGGAAACTGAGCACCCATTCAAACTCCCTGATGTCTACGGTGTCTTAAATTCTTGTGATTATCATAGAGTGGGTACACCATTGTATGATGTAAACAGGTATGTGCTCAATATCATTGTGATGAACATGGTTGCTGTCCAGCAGTAAAGCACAGTAGCCAGTATCAGGTTGTATGGTTGTTAGGTTGTTGTCCGTCTTCGAACACACTCAATACGAACGTTTCTTGCCTGCTGCGTATCCTTACTACGTCTCGTCCTTCTCAATGATGGTTGGCGTTGTTGTCTTTTCCTTTGTTTTCCTTTATCACAAAGAACAACCAAGGAAGCAGCTGGACAGGATACCAAAAAGACCAAGTAGATGACTGTTCCTTGTTGTTAATGATAATAATTTAATAAATTTTTTTTAGAAAGTCGGTATACTTTATTTGCCTAATATGAAGAATATGCATAACTAGATTATTCCAATTGTAAAAGAGAAGTTGATATCCAATTTCACCCTTTCCTTAAAACGTTCACTCGTATCAGGTAAAACTTGAGAGGGATAACACACCTTAACAGGATTTCCTCATAACCTCTTCTCTGCTTCTCCTCGGTTCCTCTCGTATGATCTTATCGATCTCTTCCATCAGCTTTTAACCTGTCTCGGCGAATCCACAAGACATTATTTTACAAAGTTTACTTTCCTAAGGTTCCCGCAATGTCTAGGGTAGCTTTGCAAATATAATATATTTTTCTTATTTCTACCCGGTGACTATCTGATCGACCTTTGTTTCCAAAAGGCCTGCGATTTGATCGTTTTACAGTCAGCTAGATTGTTTTCATTGGCGTTAGTCATTTCCTGGCCAGAAATAGGAAAATCCGGAATTTCTTTGTGTCCCGACAACATTACACAGACCGACGTTCGGAGGGTTGCACAGTGCCGGTCTGGAATTCTTATTTGTTTGCGGTCAAAAACAGATCAACCTCATAAAAGAAATCGTAAATTATAGAGGAAATAAAACGGGAGGAAACTCTTCAAAGCCGAAAAAGAATCCGTCTGAGGTCCGATTTTGTGGCCAAGAGGCTCGAAAGAAAAGCGAAGTGTCCAAAAGACAATTTGAATTTATTTCCATTTCGTCCCGAATCATTTTTGAAATGTCCCCATTATTTTTGTCGTTATTTTAGGGGCTAGTTGTAATTGCTGCAAGATCTATAAAAAATAATGGAATTGTTATTGTCTGCTTAAATGTATTTTCAAATGTATTTCTGTATCAGTCCCGGCTGCGGCCGTAAATTTACTGTAAAACGGCGATTTTTTTCCGAATTTTAGGAAGAATATTTTTTGCCAAGACAAAAATTTTTGTCCGAACCGCCAATAAAAGTCCGTCGATTTGCGGTACGGTGAAGTATCACGCATCAAGTATCATTAAACACGCTCTGCTTCTGATTATCTTCTTAATATGCGTACTTTACGATAATATGCGCGGCAATGTTAATTAACATGTTAACATACTCTTAACGACTTTTTTCATCTCTCTAGATTTACAAAAAATGGTGGTGGAACAGCCGGAAAAAAGAGATTGGAACTCACAAAGAGTAAGTACTATTATAGCAATCACCCGTACGTTTTGATCAATAGTTAGATTGATTCTTCATGTATATATAAAAACACTTTCTTGAAGATGTTATTTACAATCTGTGTTTCCAGGAACAGGTTTATAAAGTCGCTGATACAGTGTTTGCGAAGCTCCCGCCTATGTTTTCGCTGCAGGACAAAAACTTTTTTTGACATTTCTTTTCACACGCCGTAATATGCGCAATTCAAAAGTTGCCGTACTGGCCATTTAAAGCTGCGTTGCATTTTGCAATCAACTTACTTGACGTGTTAGGCGTTTCCTAAAATATTTCGATCTTATTCCGCATTACATTAGTCATCTTTCTCTTACAGTCGATCCATCCAAAATAAACCAAGCGACACCCGATGTCGGTGCCATTGTGTCGTTGCAGAGTGCTCTACATCGGAAGCGCGGTCCCAACAATCACCAAGGACGGGCTTCAAGGCATTCAGCAGCCCTTGAAAGAGAAATACATTGGAGAGAGTGGCACCGAACTCAAAGGCATCGACGCGTGGCTCTCCGTTTGGTCGAATGGAATTCTTTTGGAGTACGTTGATGGTAGCAAGACCGTCGAGCATGCGTTTCATCCCATTCAGAGTCTTCATTATTGTGCTGCGGTCAGATATGTTCAGGTTAGTTTGACCGCCTACATACTAGGTGGGCCAAAAGGTCTTGACATGTTATCGCACGGTGCGGTCGACGTCGCACGGTGCGGTCCACGTCGCAAACTGCCTTTGCGCGACAAATAATTAGCACATTGAAAATAAAATAAGCACTGTGCAGTTTTATTATGCGACATAAGCTTTGATCGCCCTCTTCAAGACAATTTGTCTTGCACTGTGCGTGGTTGTAGCGCAACGGAAATTTTACTTATAATTAGTTTTTTGCGCTACGTCCGAACATGTCAAAACTCGTTGGCCCGTTTAGTACAAGGAAAATTCTATCCACAACAAGTTATAAGTGTTTTGTACAAAACAGGGGGTAATTAGGGGGGGGGGGTATAGCGGTACCCCCCAGCCAGGGGTCGGCAAAAAAATGAAAAATAAGGAACGAGTAAGGTGGTAATTTTTTTCACAGGTAACAACTACCTGTGGTCCAAAAAAGGGGGGGGGGGTATGTTTTTGGACTACCTCCCTAGCTACGCCAGAGGTCGATGAAAAAAATGAAATGAAATGGGGGTAAGGGGGAGTAAGGTAAAATTTCGAGGCGCTTCGCTTCTCGCCTCGAAATTTCTTTTTCACATGCTACCTGTGGTCCAAAAACATACCCCCCCCCCCCAGACGACTCCTCAGTTACGCTCTTTGAGACAACTTTACGTCGTCATTATCTACAGGTAAATGCCTTCACTCTCGGAGCCGAAGGCCGCTTTTTGCCATTGGACGCTCCAATGGCCCAGCCACACGCCAACCCCAACAACCCATCACATCCGCCGATTTTCGCCGCCATTTTCCGTCGACAGACTGGTGTCAAAGTGAGTTTCAACCCTCTCAAGTCTCATGCGAATTCAGGTCCTCGAATGCCATGGGTTTATCTGTACCAGCGAGCGAGCCGCTAACGCGTTGGTCCGCAGCTGCTTCCATTCGTATGCAGACACAACCTACATGCGGCTGAATGATCGCCGCGCTAAGGATCGAAGCCGCAGTGAGTCTCCGTTAGAGAGTGAGCAACAAGCCAGCGAAATGGAGCCCTTAGGCGATGAGCAGCCTAAAGACGATCAAGAATGGCAAGATCGCGCGATCGATCGGAAAACGTGGCAGTGGAGACAGCAGAAGGGCGGAGAATACGACACTAGCAGCATGGTTTCGTCGTTGTATGTGAAGAGAACACCAAAGAAGAGCAAAAAGTTGGATACGCAAAGCGAAGTGTACGAACATGGTAAGCGGCTTGCATTTTTTTTCTAATTGTCCCTTTCTCTACATAAAAATCGAGAGTAATCCCAAAAAAATCGCTGCAGAAACCGCTGTGGTCCCATTCACCGCCCAACAACGTCGTGCCGGCTCACAGACCGACGTCCGCGTCAACGGCGTCCAACAAGAAGAGACGTACTACACCTTCTCCGGCGGTCCTCTTGGCGCGACCTTTGTCCCACCGCCCGGTGGCCAAGCCCCTCAACCCGCCCATCCCACACCATCGTCAGCGCGCCGAGGCCCCCGAATGGCCGCCTATCCACCGCCATTCCCTCCGCCACACTTCATGAAACCTCACCATCTCCCTCCTCACATGTTCCCATTCCCACCACCGCCGCCCCACTTCATGATGCCTCCGCCACATCGGCCGACTAGCATGCCTCCGCCGCATTTGCGGTTCGGGTTCGCTCCGCCGCCGCCAATGTTCCCCGGCTTCTTCCCGCCGCCCCCGCCCCACTTCTACGGACAGCGGCCGAGGTCGCCGGTGGCTGGCGATGGCCCCATCATCACCGAAGCCATCTATGACACCTACCCGCGCCGTCACTTCGAAGAGCCCATCTACGGCCCACCGAATGGCGCCGTGCCCGGACAGAACGTGTATCGCGGAAGGGGGGCGTCGCCAAGTCAACAGTACTACGAAGGCTACTATGACACGTACAAAAGCCGACAAAAGAAGGAGAGTGACTCGGACACGAGTGTGGACGACTCCCAATTCTGGGGAAGCCTATGAGGCCGGCGCCTATAAGAAGCCGGCGCCCAAGAGTGAGACGCTGACTCGTCGAGCTGGCGTTGACAAGTCTCCAGCGCCCTCGCGAGTTCATGGAGTGCAACAGAGCACCGACTCCGCAACTCCGACCGGCCAACGGCGGAATAAGGAGTTTACGCCCCAGGCGAATCGACGCACCCGTCCGATCACACCACCCGCTGATTATGAGAGAAATAGTGTCCTCATAGAGTCGGGCACCCAAGTTCGACAAGCTGCCGTCTTTTAATATTCTAAAACAATGTTTTTTGCTTTCAAATTGTAATTTTTTCAAAAATTTTCACTCAAATTTTTATTATTCAAATTCGAAATGATTCCAAATTTTGCACATGGCCAGATGAGAAAACGCGTTTAGAAGATTCCAATTGTTTTTATCAAGCATAATTTTACATATTTTTATTGTAAGCTGAGCAGAAATGTTAATAAAGTTTATTTAGCTAACTTCACCGTGCAATTTGATACCATTTTTATGACAAATAGCAGGAAATTGCACAGTGCAAAGTGGACATTTGTTATCTCACAGTGCATGTTGCGGAAGTCATTCCAGCGACTTTACGAACGGACTAGTCACAAAGCAAGTCTCCCCAAATGCAACGCTCAGATTTCCTTTAATCTTTGCACACAGGTCAAGCATAGGCCACACATCAATTCCTAAAAATTTTAGCTTGCGCTTTGCAAGCAGAGTCGAGATATTTAACGATCTTTGCGGCCGAGAGAGTACGCGCAACGCGGAGAGCGGTCACAGAGAGAAACACTTTTTAGCCATACCTCTGCCAGTTCTGCGGAGAAAAGTATGATCTTTTTGTGGAAAACATTACACTCTATAGTAGAAATTGGCATGAAACTTTTCATACCCAAATTCGCAAAAAAGTGTCGCGTTTTTTTCAACTTTTGGTTTGAAAATCTCGGTCGCTTTTGCAAAGCGCGAGCAAGGAGTTTTGCATATGTCTTAGAAAAAATTATTCTAAATTTACGTCTATTTACATCAAAATCTGAGCGTTCCACTCAAGGTACTTCCCCTGTAAAACAGTGTAAAAAGGAGTTTAAAGAGGAACAGACCTTTTACTCACCGCGAACGAATGGATGACGCTAGAGAGACCAATAGCCTCCCAAAAAACGAGGTCCTCCAATTAAAACGAGATAAGAGAAATAGTTAACGCTTCATTGACGGATGAGAGATGACGCTTGAGAAAGAGAGGGCTAAGGAAAGAGCGCAGTGATGTTGAGACATAAGAGAGACGAATTAACTCCAAAACAGCGGTTTGCCATTTGAAATGTGAGTGGTTTCCTAGTGAAGGTTGATGTGAAACATATATTCTCTTCGGTTTATTAACGGCGTGGAAACGAAATGTCCAAAAAGTTTCTTTGTCTACTGAACCAAGAAAAACGGAAAAAAAACGTAATAATGAAATTCTACATGCTTACTAATAATTATTTTACTGTTTGCAAATATTTTACCTTCGTTTTGGCTACAGGACATAAAAAAACTTTTTTGGCATTTCGCTTCGCACGTCGTAAAACGCGCAATTCAAAAGAAGCTGTTCTGGCCCTTTAAAGGAGTCTTGAGACAACGAAAGCAATATATAATAAAATTGAAAATTAATCATTTTTTGGAGCCTGAATCACAACTGAATCCGGTGTTTTCCCAAGATTCACTTTCGATCAACTATTTTCGCGGAAGTGTAAACTATGCTGAAATATTTCCTCTCGTCGGTCATACTGTTAGCTACTGTCAAAGCGGGCGGAATTCCGCATAGAAAAGAGTTTACCGTCAAGATAAAAGGAAAATTGATGTGTGACGGAGAGCCCGCAAGTGGAAATATTGTCTTGGCCGATGAGGACTGTAGGTTTTTATTCGATACTAGTCCGTTCGTTAAGTCGCTGCAGTGATTTTGGCGACATGCACTGTGCGAAAACAAAAGTTCACTTTGCGCTGTGCAATTTCTTGCTTTTTGCACCGTGCAATGGGCCTTTTTTGGCTGTGGCTCACACCCCAACCTTTTTTGCGTTGTGCCTGTAGCTGAAATCACGCCAGCGGTTTTCTGGACCGACAATATATGTATAATAAACCACTAGGTTCACTTTGCACTGTACAATTTCTTTCTTTTTGCACTGTGCAATTTATTTCTTTTTGCACTGTGCAATAGCCCTTTTTTTTGGCTGTCGCTTGCACTCTGACTTTTTTGCACAGTGCAAATACCAAAAATCACTCCAGCGGTTTTCTGGACCGACGATATATGTATAGTATACCACTAGGAGAGTGATCAATGTGCAACGCTCAAAATTTAACGAAAATTGGCACAGTTAATTTTTTCTAAGACATATGCGAGATTTGTAATACAAACGCAGTTTGTAGAAACGACAGAGATTTTTACTTTGAAAGTTGGCAAAAATGTGAAACTTTTTTGCAAATTTTGGAATGCAAAGTTTCCTAGCTATTTCTACCGTGGAGGGTGATGTTTCGACAAAAAATTATTTTTTTCCGCACAAAACTGACAAAGCTATGGCCAAAATGTGTTTTGCACTTTCACCGCTCTCCGCGTTTTGTGTACTCTCTGGGTCAGAAAGACCGTTTAAAATCTCGGCTGTTCCTGTAAAGCGCGAGATAAAATTTTCAAGAAGTAAAATGTGGCCTATACCTGACATACGTGCGAAATTTAAAGAAAATCAGAGCGTCGTACTTGGAGTACTTCCCTTGTTATTGGTCTGTCGGGAAAATAATGAGCACCTTGTCGTTGCCGATCGCTTTGCCGAAGTAAAAAATAATTTGATATTGCCGCGACACCGTTCATTTTTTCGGGGCGATGCGATTTTCGGTGCGAAGGAGTGGCGACTATATATTTCCCCGACAGATTGATAGAAAACTTTTGTCAAAATACCAAAATTTTTTTCAGTTTTCTGGGACGATCTCTTAAATTTCACAAAAACTGCGAACGTCATGGATGGCGAATTTGAAATCCAAGGACACGAGAAGGGCTGGACCAAATTTGATCCCATTCTTTATGTACTCCATCATTGTGGAGGTGAGCTTTAAATCACGAAGGATTAAAGGGACAGTACGGCTACTTTTGAATCGCGCTTTTTACGGTGTGGGAGCGAAATGTCCAAAAAGTTTCTTTGTCTACTGTACCAATAACAACGGAAAAAAAATAATTGTGACATTAAACATGTGTACTAATAATTATTTTACTGTTTGCAAATATTTTACTCTTGTTTTTGCTGCAAGACATAAAAAAACTTTTTTGACATTTCGTTTCGCACGTCGTAAAAATAACAATTCAAAAGTAGCTCTTCTGGCCCCTTAATACCGTGTCATCTAAAATTTAGACCAATTCAATCCAGTCAGAAGTGAATTTCCCATTGACAAAAAGTATGTGTTCGTTTCGAATGATGAGAAGAAAATGATGGTCGAGGCCATTTTTGAATTGAGAAATTCGACAATACTTTATGCCTAACAATTTGCGCTAACTGTACTTTTTCAACCGCTTTTTTTGATAATAAAAAATTTCGTATACCAAACATTTCATTCACATTGTTTTATATGTACCCAGCAGATATATACCGCCAAGCGTTCTAAAATTTCTCTGTATCAGCCACTGGGAATTCAGAGCCGAAACATGGGCTAACCTCAAACTTGGGTTAATAAACCGAAGAGAACCCCCGTCAATGAAGCGTTATCTATTTCTCTTATCTCTTTTTAATTGGAGGACCTCGTTTTTTGGGAGGCTGTTGGTCTCTCTAGCGTCATCCATTCGTTCGCGGTCTCTTCAACGCGCTCTCTTTCTATGGCCTTTCATAAGCGAGACGCTCTCTCGCTCGAGCTCCCTTGCAACTCTTTTTCAACAATTAGAAAAAAGTCAACGTTGAATTCGGTGATGGCAGGAACATACGGATAAACTTGTCGGACCTGGCGTAAAACCATCTTGTTTGTAGTATTGTATGTGCTCAGCAGATATATACAGCCAAGCGTTCCAAAATTTCTCTGTATCGGCCACTGGGAATTCAGAGCCGAAACATGAGCTAACCTCAAACGCGGGTTAATAAACCGAAGAGAACCCCCGTCAATGAAGCGTTATCTATTTCTCTTATCTCGTTATAATTGCAGGACCTCGTTTTTTGGGAGGCTATTGGTCTCTCTAGCGTCATCCATTCGTTCGCGGTGAGTAAAAGGTCTCTTCAACGCGCTCTCTTTCTATGACCCTTCATAAGCGAGACGCTCTCTCGCTCGAGCTCCCTTGCAACTCTTTTTCAACAATTAGAAAACAGTCAACGTTGAGTTCGGTTGAGGCACGAAGATACGGATAAACTTGCTGGACCTGGCGTAAAATCAGCTTTTTTTGTAGTCTTTGTATGTGCTCAGCAGATATATACCAAGCGTTCCAAAATTTGTCTTTATCAGCCACTGGGAATTCAGAGCCGAAACATGAGCTAACCTCAAACTTGGGTTAATAAACCGACGAAATTTACCTTCGTTGAAGCTTTATCTATTTCCCTCCTCTCGTTTCGATTGGAGAACCTCGACTTTTGGGAGGCAATTGGTCTCTTTAACGTCCTCCATTTTTCTTCGCATAGAGCGGGAATTCTCTTCAACGCGCTCTCTTTCTATGACCCTCCAAAACACAAACCGCTATCTCGCATATGCTCCGTTAGAAAATAGTGAACGTTGAATTCAGTCGAGCACAAAGATATTTGCAGGTTGGTCGTATCTGACGTGGATCCAATTAGTCCAGGTACTGTACTAGTCTGTTTGCAAAGTCGTTGAAGTGATTTTTTCGACATGCACAGTGCAAAAAAGTAAAAGTGCAAGCGACAGCCCAAAATCGTGCTCCCTTACAACTCTTTTTTAACAATTAGAGAACAGTTAACGTTGAATTCGGTGGTGGCAGGAAGATACGGATAAATTTGTTGGATCTCGCGTAAAATCAACTCGTTCGTAGGTTCGTATGTGCTCGGAAGATTTATACCGCCGAGCGTTCCAAAATTTCTCTTTATCAGCCACTGAGAATTCAGAGCCGAAACATGAGCTAACCTCAAACTTGGGTTAATAAACCGAAGAGAATATATGTTTCACATCAACCTTCACTAGGAAACCACTCACATTTCAAATGGCAAACCGCTGTTTTGGAGTTAATTCGTCTTTCTTATGTCTCAACATCACTGCGCTCTTTCCTTGGCCCTCTCTTTCTCAAGCGTCATCTCTCACACTACGTTATTTTGCGGGAGCTAGTTAGAGATTACGTCTAAAACATACAGACAAGAGGGAGATAAAGAGACAGAAAAGACTAAAGAAATTTCAGAGAGCAATAGACATGACAATTAACTCCATATTATCGCAGTTTCCCACGTCAAAGTTGGGAATCTGATTATTTTACTCCGTTAAGTAGGGGGACTTTTTTGGTTTATTAACCCAAGTTTGAGGTTAGCTCATGTTTCGGCTCTGAATCCTCAGTGGCTGAAAAAGAGAAATTTTGGAACGCTCGGCGGTATAAATCTTCTGAGCACATACGGACCTACAAGCGGGCAGATTTTACGCCAGATCCAACAAGTTTGTTCGTATCTCCCTGCCACCACCGAATTCAATGTTAACTGTTCTCTAATTGTTAGAAAAGAGTTGTAAGGGAGCACGACCGAGAAAGCGCTTTGTTCTGGAGGGTCATAGAAAGAGAGCGCGTTGAAGAGAATTCCCGCTCTATGCGAAGAGAAGTGGAGGACGCTAGAGTGACCAATTACCTCTCAAAAGTCGAGGTTCTCCATTCGAAACGAGAGGAGGGAAATAGATAAAGCTTCAACGAAGGTAAATTTCGTCGGTTTATTAACCCAAGTTTGAGGTTAGCTCATGTTTCGGCTCTGAATCCTCAGTGGCTGAAAAAGAGAAATTTTGGAACGCTCGGCGGTATAAATCTTCTGAGCACATACGAACCTACGAGCGAGCAGATTTTACGCCAGATCCAACAAGTTTGTTCGTATCTCCCTGCCTCCACCGAATTCAATGTTAACTGTTCTCTAATTGTTAGAAAAGAGTTGTAAAGGAGCACGACCGAGAAAGCGCTTTGTTCTGGAGGGTCATAGAAAGAGAGCGCGTTGAAGAGAATTCCCGCTCTATGCGAAGAGAAATGGAAGACGCTAGAGTGACCGATTACCTCCCAAAAGTCGAGGTTCTCCATTCGAAACGAGAGGAGGGAAATAGATAAAGCTTCAACGAAGGTAAATTTCGTCGGTTTATTAACCCAAGTTTGAGGTTAGCTCATGTTTCGGCTCTGAATTCCCAGTGGCTGATAAAGACAAATTTTGGAACGCTTGGTATATATCTGCTGAGCACATACAAAGACTACAAAAAAAGCTGATTTTACGCCAGGTCCAGCAAGTTTATCCGTATCTTCCTGCCTCAACCGAACTCAACGTTGACTGTTTTCTAATTGTTGAAAAAGAGTTGCAAGGGAGCTCGAGCGAGAGAGCGTCTCGCTTATGAAGGGTCATAGAAAGAGAGCGCGTTGAAGAGACCTTTTACTCACCGCGAACGAATGGATGACGCTAGAGAGACCAACAGCCTCCCAAAAAACGAGGTCCTGCAATTATAACGAGATAAAAGAAATAGATAACGCTTCAACGAAAGAAAATTTCTTCGGTTTATTAACCCAAGTTTAAGGTTAGTTCATGTTTCGGCTCTGAATTCCCAGTGGCTGATAAAGACAAATTTTGGAACGCTTGGCTGTATATACCTGCTGAGCACATACAAGACTACAACAAGCAAGCTGATTTTACGCCAGATCCAACAAGTTTATCCGTATCTTTCTGCCTCAACCAAACTCAAAGTTGACTTTTTTCTAATTGTTGAAAAAGAGTTGCAAGAGAGCGTCACGCTTATAGAAAGAGAGCGCGTTTAAGAGACCTTTTACTCACCGCGAACGAATAGATGACGCTAGAGAGACCAATAGCCTCCCAAAAAACGAGGTCCTCCAATTAAAACGAGATAAGAGAAATAATAGTTAACGCTTCATTGACGGATGAGAGATGACGCTTGAGAAAGAGAGGGCTAAGGAAAGAGCGCAGTGATGTTGAGACATAAGAAAGACGAATTAACTCCAAAACAGCGGTTTGCCATTTGAAATGTGAGTGGTTTCCTAGTGAAGGTTGATGTGAAACATATATTCTCTTCGGTTTATTAACCCAAGTTTGAGGTTAGCCCATGTTTCGGCTCTGAATCCCAGTGGCTGATAAAGTGAAATTTTGGAACGCTTGGCGACATCTGCAGAGCAAATATTTTCTTAAACGCTGTATAACAGGCATTCATTTCATAAAAGGTTATTTAGTATTAATGTCTCTTTTCATCACAATTTTACTACCTCTTTCCATGATCATGACATTCTGATCTGGTACTGTATGGACGGACCTTCTAAAATAATCAAAACATACGCTCGATCACTTGTAAATGCATCTTACACTCAAGTCAATAGTTCTATCGACGTTCGGGAGCTTCGTTCCCAAGAACTCGCTGATCTTCCTCTTTCCCATCTCTCTATTTCCATACATCCCGGGATGACTTGGATTTGTACGCACTCTAATGGATTCGTATTGCTCTTGGACAGTCTTTTGGTTCAAATCATTTGCTTCCGCATACTCCATCCACGACGCACCAAACTGCGAAGCCAAGCACCATGGGTAGGGTGAGCCCGAAATATTGTAGCAGTACGTTTCGTACGAGCTTTCACGGTCGTTGGCCGAGGTTAGGGCCAAGATGTTGTCAAAGCCCTTCAAGGTGTCCTCCACCATGCTGCCGGAGTAGCAAGCGTCAACAAAAAAGAGCATTTCCTTGAACATTTTCTTGGTCTTCATGGTCGTCAGCACGTCAAGCAGCTGATTAGCGTACAGATAATCATCGGGCAACTGAAGGCATTGGTTGCCGCCGTGGTCCGTGAAGTACACAAAAACGCGGTCGTTTTCGGTGCTATTCAGCACTTTGTCCTGTTCTTGCGTCGTGTTCCCGGTGAGGATGCGAACAACGTTCTGAACCGTGGCATTCAGCCCTTTGTAGTCCATGTTGCAGCCCTCGTAGACGTCTCTTTGAAAGCTGGGATCTTGGAAAAGTTTGCCGGGGTATGGGTTTCTGAAAGGCATGTTGCAGCGATCAAACAACGCTTGTGCCAAGGATGTATGTAGCTGAACGCGTGTGTGGCTTGGAAATGAATGACCGGACTTACACTACTAGTGTTTCCATAAAGTGCGTAGTTTTTTTCCGCCGGCGCACAGAATTTTCTCCTCTCTTCCTCTATTCGTCGCTTGCGCACCGTGCATTTTTGCTGTTCTTCGCACAGTGCAAACTTGAAAAGCGGTCCGCACTGTGCAAATGCACGCAGTTGAAGAAAGTTGACGTTGCGGCGATTGATGCACGGTGAAAAAAACAGCAAAATGCACAATGTCTGAGCAGGGGCGTAGCTAGGAGGGTGGGGCATGGGAGTACCTCTCTTCAAGCCATGGGTCGGCAAAAAATAAAAAGGGATAGGATTAGGGTAAATTTTTTCACGGAGCTACCTGTGGTCCTAAAACCTTCTTCATCTCAGAATGACTCCTCAGCTACGCCCCTGGGTGCTACTAGTCCGTCTGGAAAGTCGCTGGAGTCATTTTTGGAGTTTGCACTGTGCAAAAAATCTCAGAGTGCGAGCGATAGCCCAAGAAAGACAACCTTTTTTACAAGTAGTATGTGGTCCCGCCAAACCGATTCCTTAACTACGCCCTGTGCCTGAGCGTGAAATGCACTGTGCAAAATGCATTTTTTGTCTAGCGATCAAAAGTCTACGCACTTTATGAAAATACGTGTAGGGGGACCAAAATGTCTCCATGTTTTCGCACAGTGCAATCGGCATTGCGAAAAGGCATTATGCAACAAAAACGATCGGCACGGCACGTCAAATTGAGAAGGGAACTCTTCAAATTGGCTTTTCGTCCAAAGATTTATCGAAAAAATTATTTGAAAATTTTCCCGCTAGGTATTACCGGTCACAACAAGTCTGAAAAGAATGCATATAGCTTGAAAATAGTAAATTTTGTCTAAAAAGACCTGGTTTTTACCAAATTGTACAAGAAATCGGTCGAAAAAGATTTCTCGGATCCCACATTTGTTACGAAATGCCAACTTGAAGAGTTCCATCCCTCTTGCTTTGTCGATTTGACGTACGGTATGGTTTTTGATTTCCCTTATATCTAGACAACAGAGAAAAACGTAAGGCCCATTTTTAATTTTTTTATTTTTTTCCACATCGATCGGTGGCGGAAACACCTCGGAACGCTGTGCGTTGAAATGAAATGCCCAAAAAGTTTCTTTTTGTCCTAGAAGTACTCCCTCTCGCCTTGTCGATTTGACGTGCGAGGTCTGAAAACAGAGCGCACTGTGCATTGATTGTCCTTTTCGAAAGCATTCGTTTTGCACTGTGCGTGGTCGCAGCGCACTGTGAATTTCACGCCACACGACAAGTTTTTTGCGCGACGGTGCACTGTGAAGACTTGTCAAGATTTTTTGGTCCGCCTTGTAGACCAAAACTAACGCTAGGCCTTACAATGTATCGTTGACGATGTTATCATACATCATTGTGATGATATTTTCCTCTTTGACGCCGTGCTCTCTCAAGACATGGTAGGCATGACATCCGTTGGCTTGATGCCGATAATTATCAAATCCCTCGGAGCCAACGATAATTACGGCGTGGATGTCACCTTCTTCATCGTTCTTTGGCAGAGAACTTCCCAGCGGACTGAATACGATGTATAAAATGATTTTGTAAAATTTTTTGGACTTACGATGACGTTGTCAAGGCAAGGCTTGCCAAACTAATCAGTAAAACTGCTTGAAACATCTGCGACAAGCGTTAAAAGGCCAGAACAGCTACTTTTGAATTTTACGGCGTTGAAACGAAATGTCAAAAAAGTTTTTTTATGTCCTGCAGCGAAAACGAAGGAGGCATAGATGAAAACAGCAAATTAATTATTAGTAAGCATGTAGAATGTCACCATTATTTTTTTCCGTTGTTATTGGTGCAGTAGACGAAGAACGTTTTTGGACATTTCGTTTCCACACCGTAAAAACCGCGATAAAAAGTAGTTGTTTTGGCCCTTTAATGCTAGAAGAAAATATCCTTCCTAAAAGAAACCGCTTCTATAACAAATATCTTCTTTAGTCGCCTTGCAATACATTGAACAAAGGTCCTATTGTACTAGACGGGTCAAAACACTTGACATGTTCTCGCACGGTGCGGCCGGTATAGCAAATTGGTTTAGCGCCACAAAAAACCTACAAAAAGTCCGCACAGTGCGAATGCAAAACGCACTGTGCAATTTTGAAGCGACAAGGTTATCGCGCGTCGGCGCACAGTGCAGACATGTCAAGCCTAGTACTAGTCGGCGCAAGAAAACTTGCACGGTGCGAAACTTTTTCGCACCGTGCAAGTTGTTTGATTGCACTGTCAAAAGTAGCTGTACTGTCCCTTTAAGTCGACGGTTTTTTTAAATTGCTCCTCTTTTTTTGAAGGGAAACCAAATTGAAAGGTTAGTGTGTTAATATTCCCTTGTCGGCGCTACACTTTTGTTTGTCTCTTTAAATTTACCGGCCTCCAAAATGGTAATAGTCTTATAATGTAAAGTTTATGATTTGAAAAGGCCTGAATCAGCAGTTAATATATTTTGCAGTATATTGCCTTCAATATTTTTTAGTTTTATTTGATAACTTTTGATTGGTATTTCTGTATAATACTAGTCGCACGACACGTCAAATTGAAAAGGGAACTCTTCAAATTGGCTTTTCGTCCTAATATTTATTGGAAAAATTATTTTTAAATTTTCCCGCTAGGTATTACCGGTCGGAGTCTGAAAAGAATGCATATAGCTTGAAAATGGTAAACTTTGTCGAAAAAGACCTGGTTTTTACCAAATTGGACAAGAAATCGGTCGAAAAAGATTTCTCAGATCCCACATTTGTTACGAAATGCCAACTTGAAGAGTTCCATCCCTCTTGCTTTGTCGATTTGACGTACGGTATGGTTTTTTGATTTCCTTTAAATCTAGATAACAGAGAAAAACGTAAGGCCCATTTTGAATTTTTTTATTTTTTTCCACATCGATCGTTGGCGGAAACACCTCGGAACGCTGTGCGTTGGCATGAAATGCCCAAAAAGTTTCTTTTTGTCCTAGAAGTACTCCCTCTTGCTTTGTCAATTTGACGTGCACGGTGCAAAAAGCAGGAAATTGCACAGTGCAAAATGAACTTTTGTTTTCTCACAGTGCATGTCGCGGAAATCACTCCAGCGACTATACCGAGGGGCTAGTTAGAGTTTGCAACAGTTTGTCAAAAAAATAATGAGCACTCTGTCACATTGACAACAACAAGACAATGAATTGCGTCGCGGAAAAATCAAATTGTTTTCCACTTTCGCAACGCGATCGGTGCAGTGGCACCGTGCTCAGAATTTTCTCATCAGACTGGTATGACACGTAAACAGCTAAGATGGAACACAAGCCAACACGGTTTATCAAGTACCTTTGCACTGTGCAATTTCTTGCTTTTTGCACCGTGCAATTGTCTTTTTTTGACTGTTGCTTTCATTTTAACTTTTTTTGCACCGTGCACGTCGCCGAAATCACTCCAGCGACTTTGCGAACGGAGTAATATAATATAATATGATATATAAACGTAAACACGCTAATCCGGTTTATCAAATGCAGTTTATTAAAGTTATTGGTTCAGACTACGCCTCTTTCCTCGATTTGTAAAATAGGTCAACGGCCCGATTGAGGCGGATGCCCGATCGGTATGGCCAGTCGAAGCCACCGCGAGGTTACAGAGTGGGGAGTTGTGGTAGTAAGATGAGGTCTTATTCTATTGTTTAACCTTGTATTACTGACTCATATATAAAATAGTAAAGGCAAATAAACCTCGTTATCCATAAGATAGTGTCCTTTTATATCTTTAAACAATTTATGAAAATCTCAAGTTTATGATAGCTTATCGAACTTCAACGTCATGCTTTTGCTGCCAATGGCTTTTCAAATGCCCAATGATCTCTTCCGAAGTCATTACATAACACAAATTTATAATCTTATGCAAGAACTTGGCAATATAAGGGCTCTGAAAGACTGCTATTACACTTCGAGACAACATACCTTTGAGAGCTTGTAACAGTGCTCATCGAAGTACGTAATCACGTCATGATGACATTGATAGTCCTTGATCGACAAATGCTCGAAAGTGAGGGCTCGGAGCTCATCCGTTGTAGCGACTTTCTCAACAAAACTGTTGATGTCATCCTCTGCGATCTTTCTTTTGGTCAAAAGGATATCAATTTCCTTCTGAAGTTTGGCTGCTTCTTGCTCATCGCCATTCGATGCATGAGATTGCAACAGACGCTGCAATCGGGATAGCACAGGGTCTGCGGTGCTTTTTTCCGCAACAAATTCGACCTAAATTTTTTTTAAATTAATGCTATGACTTTTCAGACACATACCGGCTCTGTGTACGGAAGATCAGCGCCCTCGCCTCCCTGAAATTCGCTAATCTCCTCTTGTGCAATCTTCTTGTTGCCGTATTGTTTCGGATGACTGTTGGTTGTCCTTGCCTTAACAGCCTCATATTCCTCTTGCAGCGTCGCGTTGTGCAGATTGTTGGAGTCGGAGAACTCCATCCACGCGACGGAGAATTGATCGCCCAAAAAGTCGCCCACCTTGTCCGACCAGTACGCGGCCCAAGACTCTTCGTCGGGGTTGGCGGCCGTTATGACGTACAAGTCGTCGTAGAACGGTGCCGTGTTCTCGAACATTCCGCCCGCAAAACAGGCCTCGACGTAGAAGACGAGCTCCTTATACCTCTTGTTCTTCGTCATTTCGGCGATGGTTTGGTTGAGCGTGTCGGCGGTGAGGACTTCGTTCGGAAAGCACAGGACCCCGGGACCTCCGTGATCGACAAAGTAGACGAACACCCGGGTCATTGGCGGTGGTGTTCAAGACCGGCCCCGAATTGGTTGGCTTTCCGGTTAAGACGTTCAAAAAGTGGGCAACGGTCACGTTGTCTCCGCGATAATCAATCCTGCAACCGTCGTAGACGTTGTGTGTGAGGTTGGGATGGTTGTACAAGGTCCCTGGGAACTTGTTGCTAAAAATTTACAGCATTAGGAAACGAGCAGCTACTGAATCTGAGCCGGGCCAAGCCGTTCCGAACTGATTTTTGGTGTTTGCACAGTGCAAAAAAGGTCAGGGTGCGAGCGACCAACAAAAGGCTATTGCACGGTGCAAATTGCAAGAAATTGCACAGTGCAAAGGGAACTTTTGTTTTCGCACAGTGCATGTTGCAGAAATCACTCCAGCGATTGTAAAATACGTTTTATAATAACTTTACTGCGGTTTTTAAAATACTAGTCCGTCCGTAAAGTCGCTGGAGTAATTTTCGCGACATGCACTGTGCGAAAACAAAACTTCCCTTTGCACTGTGCAATGTGCCGCTTGTTGCACCGTGCAGTAGGCTTTTTTGGGCTGTCGCACCCTGATTTGCACAGTGCAAACGCCAAAAATCACTCCAGCGACTTTGCGGACGGACTAGTATTTCCGCTAAATTATAGTTGTTCTGGCACTTTAATGCAAGAAATATATGCATATACATATGTACGTGGTTTAACGGAGATTCATTAAAAAAGTCCTATCAAACCATGGATAATTGGACCCTGAAGCATTAGATCTTTATCTTTTTATCAGTCTGTCGGAAAAATTATGGGGACTTCTCACAGGAAAATTTCTCGCCTTGTCGCTGTCGCGCAACAAACTCTCAACCGCTGCAAAGCAATGATAGGCAATTCCGAGGCGCTTTAGTCCGTTTTTAAAGTCGCTGGAGAGATTTTTGCGATATGCACTGTGCAAAAACAAAAATTCACTTTGCACTGTGCAATTTCCTGCTTTTTGCACAGTGCAATAGCCCTTTTTTTGGCTGTCGCTTGCACTCTGACTTTTTTGCACAGTGAAAATATATACCAAAAATCACTCCAGCGGTTTTCTAGACCGACTATATATGTATAGTATACCAAAGTGATCGACGCGCAACGCTCAAATTTTAACGAAAATTGGCACAGTTAATTTTTTTTAAGACATATGCGAGATTTGTAATACAAACGCAGTTTGTAGAAACGACAGAGATTTTTACTTTGAAAGTTGGCAAAAATGTGAAATTTTTTTGCAAATTTTGAAATGCAAAGTTTCCTAGCTATTTCTACCGTAGAGGGTGATATTTCGACAAAAAATGATGGGGGGGGGGGGGGATGTTTTTGGACAACTGTAAAAAAAATTTTCTGCGCCGACCCCTGGCTGGGGGGGGCTTCCCATGCCCCCCCCCTAGTTACGCCAGAGGTCGACGAAAAAAATGAAAAGGGGGTAAGGGGGGATTAAGGTAAAATTTCGCGGCGCTTCGCTTCTCGCCTCGAAATTTTTTTTTCACATGCTACTTGTGGTCCAAACACATGCCCCCCCCCCAGACCGACTCCTCAGCTACGCCCCTGTGAGCACCACCAAAGTTCTTACTCCGTGCTGTTGGCCATGTTGTCATAGTTTAGGTGAATGATATTTTCCTCCCTCACCCCGTGCTCCCGTAGAACATGGTAGGCGTGACATGCATCCGACTGATGTCGGTAATCTTCATTCGCACCAACAACAATGACAGCGTGAATCTCCCCGTCATCGGCGTCGTTGTTCAACGAGCTTGGAAACACGAATCTAGGATGTGATGTACACGATGTACGGACTTACGTCGCTCCCAAAAAGAAGAGCGATGACAGAAGAACAGCTGACAACCACATTTTGTCGCTGAGTACGTCAGAGCCAATACGATATGCGTTTTTATAGAGAGGAGAGACCTTTTGCTCTTAAACTTTGAGGCCAAACGGAAGTTTAAGGGCTGAGGAAACATTAAAAGGCCATATCTATTATGATTTACATCAAAAGAACATATTATCATTTACAAATGCCAATAATCTTTACTTGAAAATGTCGTCCGCACAATTATTTTGTTGTTCCGCTGAGCAATTGACTCATTCAGTCATCAAATATGTCTTCAAGATTCCATTGAAGGACACCGGAACCCTAAGCGGCAACGCATCTTTAATAAAGATACACTACAACTATAATATTATACCTTTGAATAGCGCGATTTACGGTGTGGAAACGAAATGTCCAAAAAATTTCTTTGTCTACTGTACCAATAACAACGGAAAAAAAAATAATGGTGACATTCTACATGTTAACTAATAATAATTTTACTGTTTACAACGCTGCTGCCTTTGTTTTCGCTGCAGGACATAAAAAAACTTTTTTGACATTTCGTTTCACACGCCGTAAAATTCAAAAGTAGCTGTTCTGGCCTTTTAAGGCTTGCTGCAGATGGTTCAAGCAGTTTTACTGATTTGTTTGGCAAGCCTTGCCTTGACAACGTCATCGTAAGTCAAAAAAATGTTACTAAATCATTTTATACATCGTATACAGTCCGCTGGGAAGTTCTCTGCCAAAGAACGATGAAGAAGGTGACATCCACGCCGTAATTATCGTTGGCTCCGAGGGATTTGATAATTACCGGCATCAAGCCAACGGATGTCATGCCTACCATGTCTTGAGAGAGCACGGCGTCAAAGAGGAAAATATCATCACAATGATGTATGATAACATCGTCAACGATACATTGTAAGGCCTAACCTTATTCTAAGTCTACTAGACGGACCAAAAAGGCGGCACAGGTCTGCACAGTGCACCGTCGCGCAAAAAACTTGTCGTGTGGCGTGAAATTCACGGTGCGCAGCGACCACGCACAGTGCAAAACGAATGCTTTCGAAAAGGACAATCAATGCACAGTGCGCTCTGTTTTCAGACCTCGCACGTCAAATCGACAAAGCGAGAGGGAGTACTTTCCCCCCTCCCGGCGAAATAAACTTTGCCAAGTTTATTTTGCAGAGCAGAATTCTGTCACACAAATGTTACGGATTCTCAAAGCTATCCCTTCTTTTTATCAAGCGGTAGATATATATCCTCCTCGTTGTAATTCCCAATGTTGTTGTTGTAAAGGTCTATAGATTCGTTGAATACAAGCTTGAACTCGTCGCTTTTGTAGAACACATATTTCTGATCGAGGACAATCCGGGTTTGCAGGATGTTTTTCCGATCTAAATAAGGGAATTACTCTAAATGCGACGCTCATATTTACTTAAAATTTCGCACATTTGTCAAGCATAGGCCATATATCAATCCCTAAAAATTTTCGCGCTTTGCAGACGCAGCCGAGATATTCAACAATCTCCGCACTTACGGCAAGCTACTCCCCCTGTAAGATGAAAAAAACAGTGGGCGCAGGCTGCGAAAGTTTTGTTTTGCCGGGAAAGGTAATTTTAGACCAACAGAGACCTCCGTACAGCAAATAACTTTGGCTCTACTTCGCAGGTAGAGCCAAAGTTATTGCTTTGCAGGAACAGCCGAGATATTCAACAATCTTTGCGACCGAGAGAGTATGAGAAACGCGGAGAGCAGTCAGAGAGGAAAACACTTTTTGGCCATAACTTTGCCAGTTATGGGCAGAAAAAATTAATTTTTTCGGGAAACATTACACTCTATGGTAGAAACAGGCACGTAACTTTTATACCAAAATTTTCAAAAAAATGTCACATTTTTTGCCAACTTTCGACTTAAAAATCTCGGTAAATTCTGCAAAGCGCCATCTACAAATTTCGCATATGTCTGAAATACAATTAGTCCAAATCTATGCTCAGTTTTACTAAAATCTGAGCGTCGCACTTAAAACCAAGTATAAACTTCAATTTTTTATTACCTCCACAATGATGCGCAATGTAAAGGACAGGCTCGAACCTGGTGAATCCCCATTCCGTTCCGTAGATGTCAAATTTTCCGTCCTTTCCGGCGAGGGTCCGGTTCAAAATGTCGTCGTAGAGAACTGAAAGCAACGATACTACGACGTTTCAAAAGTGCGTAGACTTTTTTCCCCCTTTTGCCGCGCCGCACGTCAAGAAATTTCGAGCATTGCAAAGGTTCTCGCAGCGAAAAAAAAATCTAAAAAATCCGTCATGCAAATTGAAGATGGCAAAAATTTTGAACCTCGATTTTTGAATAGGCACTCTAGGAAGTACTTGTAGTCATTAGCAGCCATTTTTTCTGCCAGAGGCACATTTTAAACGGGTGTCATTATGACACATTTTCGGACGCCTTCATTAGCGAGCTGAAAAACTGTAACATCGGTCAAAATTGCGGGAGAAAGAGGTGTTATCAGCTGAACTACGACTCGATCTTTCGATTGGTACCAAGATCTGCCCAAATAGTATGTGTTTTCTGCCCGAAATTTATCAAACCATTTTGACAAAAATTATTTTTTTTAAATTCCATTGAGCGCCCGAATTTCTTCTATTTTTTCCTGACTTGCGCCGCACTGTGCATTTTTCCTCTTTTTGCACGGTGCGCGGGCCTTTTTTCAACGTTTCGCACTGTGCGAACGTCTGTCGCCGCCACGTAGTCAAAAACGACTTGCTTCGCGGCGATATCTTCATTGCACAGTGCAAAAGGTCAAATGCGCTGTGAAAAATGCGCACTGTGCGACGTGCGACAAAAAGTCTACGCACTCTTGAAAGACCGTAGTAATAATAATGGTAATAAGAAATAGGACCGTAGTAGTAATACAAGCAACCCTTGCTCTGCACAACGAATCTTTAAACGAACCGATTTTCGAAATTCATTCCCCACTTAAACGGACGGTACAGCTACCTTTGAATCGCGCCTTCTACGGCGTAGAAACGAAATGTCCAAAAAGTTTCTTTGTCTACTGTACCAATAACAACGGAAAAAAAACGTAATGGTGACATTCTACATGTCTACTAATAATAATTTTACTGTTTACAACGCTGCTGCCTTTGTTTTCGATGCAGGACATAAAAAAACTTTTTTGACATTTCGTTTCGCACGCCGTAAAGCGCAATTCAAAAGTGTATAGTTGTTCTGGCCTTTTCACAACGGAAATACCCTAGGTGTGACGCTGAAATATTCTTCAAAATTTTCACACAATTTGGGCATAGGCCACATATCAATTCCTAAAAATTTCAGCTGGAGACTGGGTTGTCCTGAAATACTTGTTTAGCTAACCTTTAGGTGGAAATTGGGCTTAACAGTACAGCTACTTTTTACGGCGTAGAAACGAAATGTCCAAAAAGTTTCTTCGTCTACTGTACCAATAACAACGGAAAAGACGTAATGGTGACATTCTACATGTTTACTAATAATAATTTTACTGTCTACAACGCTGCCGCCTTTGTTTTTGCTGCAGGACATAAAAAACTTTTTTGACATTTCGTTTCGCACGCCGTAAAAAGCGCAATTTAAGAGTAGCTTTCTGGCCCTTTAAAAACCCAAAAACTTTATTTATTATAGAGAGGTTTTGTGGTACGTATATATGCTTATTCCTCTTAAAAATAAAAGCATACAACTTTGACGCTGTTCGTTATAGGGAGTTGTTTTAAATTCGTTACACAGAGGCTTCACATACGAAAACTCACAATCAATATCAGCCAAGATAACGGACGCTCTATGTGTCTCCGACTTGTCCTCGCAATACAATGTACCGGTCGCTCTGACGTCATAGTTTCGCGGAGTAAAGTCCAAATACTCCGCGGCTATGAGCTCAGTAAAAATTAGACACCAAAAGCACTTCAACATGCTGCATTAAATAATTTTTTAAGAATCTCCATTAAAAGATACCAAGTTCTCTCAACACTATGACTCAACAATGAAACAAGGAATATTTCCAATGAAGCATGAGAAAGGCTATCATCTTTGTTGTTCAACGCTGATGAAATGTTTGAATGCAACTTTATTTATCACAGATTAAGACAATTTCGGAGTGTTACAATCAGTTAAATCAATTCGTTGAAGGTCTCGCTTTTGTGAGCGACCTTTTCAATTCTAATAACTCCATCTGCGGGCGGCAAATCTCTTTTTCATTTCCTTTTGCAATTGCTTTTTTCCGAGCTGCGCCCAGTCGGTGAGATGCGCCAGACCCACGGGTGCAGTTGGTTTTCCCAGCTGCGCCCGACCCACGGGTGCAGTTGGTTTTCCCAGCTGCGCCCGACCCACGGGTCAGTTGGTTTTCCCAGCTGCGCCCGACCCACGGGTGCAGTTGGTTTTCCCAGCTGCGCCCGACCGTTTTCAGCAAACTTTCAGACATTAAATTGGCCCCTGTCTGGGGAACAAGGAAAGTTAACGCCGTGGCACGGCCAACATTGAATAAAAATGTCGCCCGCCCACTTTGATGTTTCGTCCAAACAAAATGTCACAATTGACAAAAGAAATAAAATAATTCCGAGAAAAATATTTTTCCGTCAAATAAACCAAGACATGGAAAATCCGGCCGTGCTTAGGGCCCGAAGGCCCTTAGCCCAAAAGGTAGGACAACGAAATGGCTGTCCCCAAATTTATACCATTCTGTCCCCAAATTCATACCATTCTGTCCCTAACGACCTGTCCCCAAATGGGAGTTCGGAAGCTGTCCCCAAAATATTCCCAATATGTCCCCAAATACAAAAATTAGTCTGAGGGCATATTTTAGGATGGTAGTCCACTTGCGGCCGCTCCGGCCTAAAAATTTCGAATTCGAAGTATGTGGTGATTGCGCAATAAGCAAAATTTCAAAAATTTTTGGGAAATATCCGATATAGGGGTAATCGAGGACGCTGATTTCGAATATCATATTCATTTTTCATAATTACTACTTTTTTTCTTAAGTAGTACTGTAAAGTAGTATTTTTTTTACTTTTTTCAATACATAGTCGATTTATAGGTAGTCGATGGCGCTGAATTCGAATATCATATTCATTTCTCATAACTACTACTTTTTTTCTTAAGTAGTACTGTAAAGTAGTAATTTTTAAACATTTTTCAATGTATAGTGAATTTATAGGTAGTTGATAGCGCTGAATTCGAATATCATATCCATTGTTTATGTTTTTTAATTTGTTTCAACCGCTAAGAAATACATAAAGTTCAGAGCAGAAGCGCGGGAAGCGGACCTTTTTGCGAATTACCGCGGGTTAGTCGAGCTATGGTTATCCAATCTTCCAACTTTTTCAATGCATAGTGGATTTATAGGCAATCGAGGTCGCTGAATTCGAATATCATAGTCATTTTTCATAATTACTGTTTTTTTTTCTTAACCATTTTTCTTTTCCATTTTTCCTGCTTTTTATTTTATTTTTTTTAAGTAGTTGCGTAATACAAAAAAATTTAGAAAAAAATTGAAATAGCACTTTCAACCCTATAGCAACTACTGAACCCTTTTGGGGAGCTGTAACTTTGGTTTACCCGCGGTAATTCGCAAAAAGGTCGGCTTCCCGCGCTTCTGCTCTGACATACCTTGACTAACCCGCGGTAATTCGCAAAAAGGTCCGCTTCCCGCGCTTCTGCTCTGACCTTGCGACCCGGGTCATGGCATCATATCACAGAAAATTATTACGTAATTACCTTGGAAATTGCATAGTTGTAGTAGGAAGAGGGAAAAATTCAACATTTTGCGGCCGAATCTTCGGCGGTTTTTTTTTCAATTTGCTATTTTTTGAATGTATATTTCTTAGCAATTGAAACAAATTAAAAAACATAAACAATGGACATAATATTCGAATTCAGCGCCATCGACTACCTATACATCGACTATGCATTGAAAAAAGTCAAAAAATTACTACTTTACAGTACTACTTAAGAAAAAAAGTAGTAGTTATGAAAAATGAATATGATATTCGAAATCAGCGTCCTCGATTACCCCTATATCGGATATTTCCCAAAAATTTTTGAAATTTTGCTTATTGCGCAATCACCACATACTTCGAATTCGAAATTTTTAGGCCGGAGCGGCCGCAAGTGGACTACCATCCTAAAATATGCCCTCAGACTAATTTTTGTATTTGGGGACATATTGGGAATATTTTGGGGACAGCTTCCGAACTCCCATTTGGGGACAGGTCGTTAGGGACAGAATGGTATGAATTTGGGGACAGAATGGTATAAATTTGGGGACAGCTTAACAATTATCCCAAAAGGTAGGCCCGGCCCGTTTTCAAAATTTTTGAAGCCCGGCCCGAAATTTTTTTTCTTCGAAGCCCGGCTCGGCCCAGTGAAGTTTACAGGCCCGGCCAGGCCCGGTTGTAAAATTTCGTTTTAAAAATATTGGAAACTGCACGTTGCAAACATACAGAAAACGAGTTGTCTTCGCGTTGAAAACCCGCCAAAACCGGGCTTCGGCCCGAAATTCAAAATCTTGGGCCCGAAGCCTCGGCCCGAAAAAAAACGTCGAGCCCAAAGCCCGGCCCGGTAAAAGGTTGGGCCGGCCCGGCCCATTTTCAAAATTTCCAAAGCCCGGCCCGGTTGCCATGTCTGAAAAAACCCCACGAAAAATTCATTTGCGACATTTCGTTTCATTTCAATCGATACGAATGCTTTCTCGCCGGTTTCACACATAAATTGTTGTTTTATTACAATTTTCGAGTTAATGATTATTTGCAAAATTAAAAAAAATGCTTGAATGCAACTTTATTAAAGATAAATTAAGAGAGAATTAGTAAAATCAATTCGTTGAAGGTCTAGCTTTTGTGAGCGACCGTTTCAATTCCAATAACTCCATCTGCAGGCGACCAACTTCTCTCTCATTTCCATTTGCAATCGCCTGCTGCAACTGTTTCTCTCTGCGCCATATTGGGACTTGTTTTGATGGAACTGTCTCATAATCGTACTTGTCTGGCACCTGTAAAAATGTTTATGTATACAGTTCGTAATGTGACAGGGTCAACACAATGGAACGCCGCACATTTTGAACGGAGGGCCTTGGGCCAGACAGACATGGCAAATCGAGCCGGGCCTAGGGCCCAAAGGGCGCCAAGTAAAAGGTAGGCCGGCCCGGCCCGTTTTCAAAATTTTTGAAGCCCGGCCCGGCCCAAAATTTTTTATTTCGAAGCCCGGCCCGGTGAAGTTTACAGGCCCGGCCCGTTTTCAAAATTTTTGAAGCCCGGCCCGGCCCAAAATTTTTTATCTCGAAGCCCGGCCCGGGGAAGTTTACAGGCCCGGCCCGGCCCGTTTTCAAAATTTTTGAAGCCCGGCCCGGCCCGAAATTTTTTATTTCGAAGCCCGGCCCGGTGAAGTTTACAGGCCCGGCCCGGCCCGTTTTCAAAATTTTTGAAGCCCGGCCCGGCCCGAAATTTTTTATTTCGAAGCCCGGCCCGGTGAAGTTTACAGGCCCGGCCCGGCCCGTTTTCAAAATTTTTGAAGCCCGCCCGGCCCGAAATTTTTTATTTCGAAGCCCGGCCCGGTGAAGTTTACAGGCCCGGCCCGGCCCGTTTTCAAAATTTTTGAAGCCCGGCCCGGCCCGAAATTTTTTATTTCGAAGCCCGGCCCGGGGAAGTTTACAGGCCCGGCCCGGCCCGTTTTCAAAATTTTTGAAGCCCGGCCCGGCCCGAAATTTTTTATTTCGAAGCCCGGCCCGGGGAAGTTTACAGGCCCGGCCCGGCCCGTTTTCAAAATTTTTGAAGCCCGGCCCGGCCCGAAATTTTTTATTTCGAAGCCCGGCCCGGTGAAGTTTACAGGCCCGGCCCGGCCCGTTTTCAAAATTTTTGAAGCCCGGCCGGCCCGAAATTTTTTATTTCGAAGCCCGGCCCGGGAAGTTTACAGGCCCGGCCCGGCCCGTTTTCAAAATTTTTGAAGCCCGGCCCGGCCCGAAATTTTTTATTTCGAAGCCCGCCCGGTGAAGTTTACAGGCCCGGCCCGGCCCGTTTTCAAAATTTTTGAAGCCCGGCCCGGCCCGAAATTTTTTATTTCGAAGCCCGGCCCGGTGAAGTTTACAGGCCCGCCCGGCCCGTTTTCAAAATTTTTGAAGCCCGGCCCGGCCCGAAATTTTTTATCTCGAAGCCCGGCCCGGGGAAGTTTACAGGCCCGGTCCGGCCCGTTTTCAAAATTTTTGAAGCCCGGCCCGGCCCGAAATTTTTTATTTCGAAGCCCGGCCCGGTGAAGTTTACAGGCCCGGCCCGGCCTGGTTGTAAAATTTCGTTTTATGTTTAGACAGAAAACCCGCCAAACCACCTTTTCTGTCGAAAGCGAAATCTTGTTTTCGCAGAAAATCAAAATGCCAGACGAAAAATTGGCATCGCAATTTTTCGTGTCGGTGCCAAAAAATCGGAACCGGGCTTCGGGCCGAAATTCAAAATCTTGGGGTCGAAGCCTCGGCCCGAAAAAAAACGTCGAGCCTCGGCCCGGCAAAAGGTAGGTCCGGCCCGTTTTCAAAATTTCCAAAGCCCGGCCCGGTTGCCATGTCTGTCTTGGGCCAACAAGCTTGTAGGACCTGAGAATCCGTTCGTTATGGAGATTTTGTTGTACGTAAATTTTTTTGTATTGTAGCTTCGCGGTATGACCAAGAATGCTACGGCACTTACCATTTGAGGACGAATGTTCTTCTGCACTCCTTGGAAATTGCTGATTTTTCTCTTCAACAACACATCATCTCCGTAAATTCTGGCATGACTGTGCTTGGTGCCCGCTTTTATGACCTCAAACTGATTCCGAAGCGTATGAGTGTTTGTGCTGTTGGCGTCGTCATACTCGAGCCACGCCACCGAAAACTCACCACCGAGGCAGAGGAAGGTCCCGGAGTAGGTGTTGCAGTATGTCATTGAGGCGTCTTCCGTGGCAGAGGATGCGGTGATGGCGAGAACGTTGGGATACTTTGGCACTACGTGCTCCACCACACTTCCGGACTCGCAGGCTTCGATGTAGAAGAGGATTTCCTTGTACATCTTCTTCTCCGTCATCATTTGCAGGGACTCGTCCAGGTCCTTCGAGGAGAACGTCCCTTCCTCGGGAAACAGAAGAACGTCGGGCCCGCCGTGGTCGGTAAAGTAGATGAAGAGCCGGTCTTTCTCCGTGGACCCTAGCACCGGCCCATTACCGGCGTCGTTCCCGGTCAGCACATTCTTGAACGTTTCTGGTGTCACATCGCTGCCTTTGTAGTCAATGGTACAGCCTTTGTAGACGTCGTGGCTTAGGCTCGGATGGTTGAACAGCTTTCCCTTGTACGGGTTCCTAAAAACATGCCGTTGTGCGAAGATGGTAATGTACAGCACGAATGAAAATGAGAATTTCGTCAAATTTGTTACGAAATATCAAAAATTGATTAGTTTTGAGACGAAATGCAACAATTGATCGGAACAATAACAATTTACAAAAATTTATCGCAAAATATGTGCAAATAATGAACCATGTACCCAACGACCACGAAGGAAGAATTCATTGTGAATCAACCAAAGTTTTCCGTACAACAACACTATATTAAGGTATATCTTTCTGACAAGGATATCATTCAATAGGACTGAATTATATTTAGATTGTTAAAATTAAATAAGAAAAAATCTTAGACTTTTACTGGCTAGATTCATTCAACTTCCAAACATTTTTCTCGAAAAAAGAAAGCTAACCAATAATCTCGTGGCATTTCGTCATTTTTGCAAAATCAATAAAGCGCGCATCGCCACGAAAAATGCCAAAAAAAAATTTGGCACCTAAATTTTTCGTTGCAAGACAATTTTTTTTTTTGAAAAAAAGGGCCGGGCCGAGGGGGCCCAAAAAAAAGATAGGCCCTCGGCCCGGCCCGTTTAGAGTTGGGCCCGGCCCGGCCCTTTTCAAAATTTCCAAAGCCCGGCCCGGGCTGGCCCGGCCCCCTTCCCATGTCTGCTCTGGGCAACGAATTGAGCTCCAAAAATTTATTCGTTATAGACAGTGTTTGTTGTAAGGAGCTTTGTTCCCAACCTGATATTGACTCTTGATATCCCCCAAAACTGCCTGTGATGGACAGGCTTCGGTGTACGGAAGTTCGTTGTACAGACTGTTTCGGTAGCATAATCACTTACTTTTTGTTATTTGCCACATTATCGTGCATTAGCAGTATTATCCTGTCGTCCTTAATTCCGCGCGCTTTTAGGATGTGATATGCATGACAGGCGTTTGCATGCTCGCTGTAGTTATCAAGACCTTTTCCACCGACCACAATCACAACCCACAAATCTCCATCGTCCTGTGTCTCGGTCTGCGGCAAGAAGAAGCTGAAGAAAGCACATAGAGGCCTTCACACAGCAACTTACGATGCGCACGACACAAGCAAAGCAGATACCACAGACACTGCAAACCAACCCATGTTTTGCAGATACCCTTCTGTCCATCCGAGGTAGGCTTTTTATAGCGCCTTGTAGCGCCAACGTTGGTACTTTGACATTATGCAAATGCGTCATTGCCGCGCATGGCTTCCGGTGGTCTTTGGTGGAATTCCGATGGCATATTTGGTTACTGAATGAGTCAATGGCTCAGCGGAAGAACAAAAGTTTGTACCACGAAGCTGAAAATGTTTTCCGGCGGAACCAAAAAACATTTTCACGCAAAGGTTCAGTGACATTTGTAGATGATAACTGAACAGCTCTTTCGATTTTTTCTCAACCTTCAGTTGTATGCTTTTATTTTTAATAGGAATAAGCATATATACGTACCACAAAACCTCTCTATAACAAATAAACTTTTTGGGCTTTTTAAAGGACCAGAACAACTACTTTTGAATTGCCCTTTTTACGGCGTGTAAAACGAAATGTCAAAAAAGTTTTTTTATGTCCTGAAGCGAAAAAAAAGCGGCAGAGTTGGAAACAGTAAAATAATTATTAGAAAGCATGTAGAATGTCACCATTATTTTTTTCGATGTTATTGGTACAGTAGGCAAAGAAACTTTCCACGCCGTAAAAAGCGCGATTCAAAAGTAGCTGTACTGTCCCCTTAGCCCAATAATAAAAGGGTGGTCACAGAAGAATTTGCTTCGAATTTCTTCCGATGAGCCAAACATCAGAGCAGAAATTGTCTGCACCGGTTTGTGAAGTTCATTCACGAGTTAAAGGGTCAGAACAGCTACCTTTTAATTGTACATTTACGGTGAAACGAAATTTCAAAAAAGTTTTTTTATGTCCTGCAGCGAAAACAAAAGCGGCAGAGTTGGAAACAGTAAAATGACTTTTAGTAAGCATGTATAATGTCACAATTATTTTTTCCGTTGTTATTGGCACAGTAACCGAAAAAAACTTTTTTGACATTTCGTTCCCACGCCGTAAAAAGTGCGATTCAAAAGTAGCTGTACTGTCCCCTTAACCCAATAATGAATTTCAAAAGTCGTTGCAGACCAATTTCTGCACTAATGTTTCGCTCATTGGAAGAAATTCGAGGCAAATTCTTTTGTGACTACCCCTTAATGTCTTAGAAAAAAGAATGTTATTGGTACAGTAGACAAAGAAACTTTTTGGACATTTCGTTTCCACGCCGTAAAAACCGCAGTTCAAAAGAAGCTGTACAGTCCCTCTAAAGTTCACGGGTACTTTTCCGAAATGTCATGAAAGTTCTTTTGTGTTCTGAAGCGAAAAAATCGGGCAAAATTGCAAACAGTAAAATAATTATTAGTAAGCATGTAGAATGTGCCCGTAATTTTGCCCCGCCGTTATTGGTACAAAGAAATTTTTTTGGACATTTTGTTCACAACTATATACGATCATTTTCAAAAGGTTTACAACACTTTTCTAACAATTTTTTTCCATCCTATCTTAGTAATGTTACATTTGCCCGATCGAGTTGATATCTACGGGCCAAAGTCTTTGCGTCCGAGAGAGTACGCGAAACGCGGAGAGCAGTCAGAGAGAAAAACACTTTTTGGCCATAATTATGCCAATTTCGCGACGAAAAAATTAATTTTTTGTGGAAATATTGCTCTCTATGATAAAAATAGGCATAGTATTTTTCATGCCAAAATTCGCAAAAAAGTGTCACATTTTTGCCAACTTTCGATCCAAAAATCTCGTTTCTGCAAAGCGCGAGCTGGGGGTCTCACATGTCTTAGAAAACATTATTCTAAATTTGTGCCGAGTTTCATCAAAATCTGAGCGCCGCCCTTGGCGCACTTCACCTATTATAAGTGTTATATTTGCCGGGAGACTTGATACCTACCGGCAAAAGAGACTTTGAAACGGCCCGGCCCGGAGCCCTGTCTAGACGGGCCCTACATGATGTAATAAGAGAGTAGTTCGAAAACCATTGGCCATTGCTGTTCCCAGACGAGTGTGTCATGCGAATCCTTTCTAAAAATCAAAGCCCCAATGTTTTTTTTTCAATCTCCAAACGGTTGCTGAAAATTTCGGAAATGCTTTTGTCGTGTCTTTTTACATCGCTCTGTGTTTCGTTGCTGCATGGATATGTCTTCCCTGAACGCGAGTTTGTTAGTGCGAACATTACTATTGAGTGTCACGCAAATTTATCGACCATTCTCAGCCTTCGTGATCTAGATGGTAAGTAAATATTACGGTGGCGTCTCTGTAAAACGAACTGCTGTAGAATAAAACCTGCCTACGGCGCAAAAAGTCTTGAGAATTTAACGCACTCTCAAATTTTGTCGCACGCCGAAAAAATGATTTGTCGCTGAGAAAAATGGGAATCGCGCGCGACGTAAGGCAAAAAATGTAAAATGCACCGTGCAAAATGATGTTTTTGGCTCGAAACGCACTGTGCGTAGAACTTTTTTTGCGATTTTTAAACCGCACAGTGCAGATTCTCAAAAAACCGCACAGTGCAAATTCTCAAAAAACCGCACAGTGCAAATTCTCAAAAAACCGCACAGTGCAGATTCTCGAAAAACCGCACAGTGCAAATTTTCAGGACGTTTTGCGACGAGTAGTATGACAAGGAATCTCAGACGTCCTAAGAGTCGCCTTTAGGCCAAAACAGACCTTCGTATTCGTATTTCCTTAAGTGCGTGACTTTTTTCGCCTTCTATCGCCGGCGCACAGTGCGTTTTCCCATTTTTTTCATGTCACTATTACTTTTTCCGTTGTTATTGGTACAGTAGACAAAGAAACTTTTTGGACATTTCGTTTCCACGCCGTATAAAGCGCACTTCAAAAGTAGTTGTACTGTCCCTTTAACCACGAAAGAAGTCTGCTTTGACAAACTTGATACTTTTCAAACCTTTTGAATTTCTATAAGGGTCAAAACATCTACTCTTAAGTTGCGCTTTTTATGTGAAACGAAATGTCAAAAAAGTTTTTTTTTTGTCCTGCAACGAAGACAAAGACGGCAGAGTCGCAAACAGTAAGGGAGGAGACTTTTTTCGTCTTTTATCGCCGGCGCACCGTGCATTTTCCCATTTTCCTTTATTTATCGCTCACGCACCGTGCATTTTCTCTGTTTTTCGCACAGTGCAAACTTGAAAAGTGGTCTGCACTGTGCGAATGAGGCGCAGCGACACATTTGAAAAAAAAGTTACGTCGCGGCGATTGACGCACGATGCGAAAAGTCTACGCACTTTATGTGAATACTAATACAACGAAACCGTTATATAACGAACAAATCTTTGCCCCGTTGTACAGAGTATTGTAGCTCTTTCTAGTCATCAAGGACGATGTTTTGGCAACGATCCATATAACTGAGCCTAGAACGTATCTTCTGGAAGGAACCGAAAAAGAATATGGCACTTTTGAACCCTACATCGAACTCCTTGGCACATGTAACGGTATGTCAACGCGCTGAGAATTAAATTTAACCTTTAGGAAAGCCGCACAACCTCAGACACATGATCCAACAGTACTATATTTACAAGAAAAAGGAGGACCGTAAGGTCTATGAACCCACTTTTAAACTTGATTGAAATGTAACACAAAATTTTTGATGTTGAATAAACTTCAAAGATATTGGAGTATTTATGGGGTAACATACGTCAATATAATAACGTGGAACCTATGCACAACGAATTGTCATACCACAAAGCTAATTTATAAAGAAAATTTTCAGAGGTTAATTAGAAGCTTAAACGAATATTCGTACAACGCACCCTTTCTATTACAAATTTACATTTTTATTTCTTTGCGATCCGTTGAACTGAGGGTTGACTCTCATGTCACGACACACTAATATGCCGTGGAAAAGATAGTTAGTTATACCTGCGTTGTTACTAGTCCGTCCGTAACGTCGCTGGAGTGATTTCGGCGACATGCACTGTGCAATAACAAAAACTCACATGGACTGTAGTGACAAGGCGTTGTACTAGTTTGTCTGGAAAATCGCTAGAGTGATTTTTGACGTTTTCAAAAACAGGGTGTGAGCGACAGCCAAAAAAAGCCTATTGCACGGTGCAAAATGCAGGAAATTGCACAGTGCAAAGTGAACTTTTGTTTTCGCACAGTGCATGTCGCTAAAATCACTCCAGCGACTTTACGGACGGACTAGTATTAGGTGGATTTAAAAAGGTATAAAATTGACATGTCTGCAACTGCAAACTGCAATGTGCCACCGTTTGTGGTAAGACTTGCTTTTTCTGGCCGCGGTTTCGCAGCCTGCGCCCACTGTTTAAACCATGTCACCTTTCGTCTATGGTGTCCGAGAGATATGCGAAGTTATTTTACTAGTCCGTCCGGAAAGTCGCCGGAGTGATTTCTGCGACATGCACTGTGCAAAAACAAAAGTTCACCTTGCACTGTGCAATTTCCTGCATTTTGCACCGTGCAATGGGTTTTTAACCATGCGGGTGATCAAGGGAAATTAAGCCCGCCATTGTCGAGTTGGTGCAAAATTTTTTTTTTTGAATTTTTCCGCGACAAATCCAAATTATTTTCCTGTCAGACTGATACTACTCCGTCTGGGAAGTCGTTGGAGAGATTTCGGCGACATGCACTGTGCGAAAACAAAAGTTCCCTTTGCACTGTGCCATTTCCTGCTTTTTGCACTGTGCAATAGGCTTTTTTCGGCTGTCGCTCGCACCCTGACTTTGAAAACGCCAAAAATCACTCTAGCGATTTTCCGGACGAACTAGTACAAGGCCTTGTCACTACAGTCAAAGTGTTTTGCAACGAGTTGTAAAGTTCCAAACCATTCACTTGTTATATAAGAGGTTCATTGTACGGAGGTTGATTTTTTCGTAAATTCACTTTTGGGACTTCTGGAATATCTCGTTATAGCCAGTCTTGATACAAATGATCTAAAATCATTGCTCATCACTGTTCCCACAAGTACTTTATTAGTCATGCTAGTGGAATTTAATTTTATTGCTGTTGAATTTATATATTACATGAAGTGAGCGTCAACGGAAAGGCGGATTGTTCAAAATGCTTCTACGGCTCTGCCTTGTCCCAATTCTCTTCGGCGAGGGCAGTCTTCTCGATTTGATTATGCCGTTTCGATATTATGTCACCGTAGGGCCAATCATTAAATGCGATGGCAAATTGTCAACGACTGTTAGTATTCAAGACTCGGATAGTAAGTGTTTATTGTGTCTTGAGAACAGGGGCGTAGCTGAGGAGTCGGTCTGGGGTATACATGGCTCTCGGGCCGGACCAACGCAAATTTGAAACGGCACGGGGCCGGCCCAGGGAGGGGGGGGGGTGGGCGGGTAGGTTGGCACTACATGTAGCTGCGAAAAATTTATAAACTTACCTTATTCCCCCCCCCCCCCTTCCCCTTTTTCATTTTTTTGCCAACCTTTGGCTGGAGATGCCCCCCCCCCATGTCTCCCACTCCTAGCCATGCCCTACTTGTGGATAACTAATCCCCGTACAACCACACCTGTCTTATAACAATCAATTTCAGAGGCTTTCAAGGACCAGAACAGCTTCTTTTAAATTGCGTTTTTTACGGCGCAATTTAGGTTTTTTATGTCCTGCAGCGAAAACAAAGGCGGCAGAGTTGCAAACAGTAAAATAATTATTAGTAATGTCACCATTATTTTTTTTCCGTTCTTATTAGTACAGTAGATGAAGAAACTTTTTGGACATTTCGTTTCCACGCCGTACGCCAATCAAATCTAAAAGGGAAGTCTTAAAGTTGGCGATTCGTTTTTGACACTTTGCGACATTGAAAAAAAATATATTTTCCGCGACGTGAACTTTTTTCAACTGCGCTGCTGCGTGCATGCGTACAGTGCAGACCGCGTTTCAAGTTGGCACTGCGCGAAAAACAGCAAAATGCACGGTGCACGTCAAATCGAAAAGGTACTCTTTGACACTTCGCAACATCGAAGAAAAATAATTTTTTGGGTATCTAAATTTGCCATTTCTTGTTAGAGTTTGCTGAAAAGTATCGCAAATTGTTGGAAAAAATATTTTATTATGTTTTGGCAGTTATTTCGCCGTTTTCCGTCAAATACTGGCTATAAACGTAAATCAAGAAAAAAGGCGGCAGCTAGGAAAATAATTTTTTGCACGTATTAGTAAGCATGTAGAATGTCACCATTACTTTTTTTCCGTTGTTATTGGTACAGTAGACGAAGAAACTTTTTGGACATTTCGTTTCCACGCCGTAAAAGTCGCGGTTCAAAAGTAGCTGTCTGCAAAAAATCAAGAGGAAGTATTGCAAATTGTTAGAAAAAATTATTTTATTATGTTTTGGCAGTTATTTCGCGGTTTTCCGTCAAATACTGGCTATAAACGTAAGTCAAAAAAAAGGCGACAGTTAGGAAAGTAATTTTTCGCACGTGTTGCGAAGTGTCAAAGACGAATTGCCAATTTGAAGACTTCCCTCTCTCCTGCTTTTTCGATTTGACGTGCACCTGCCTATACCAATAAGTGTCAAAGGGTTTAAACATCTATTTTCGGTCTAATTCACTGATTGTAGCGAGATGTACAGCGGTTCACGACGCAAATATTTGTTATAGAGACATTACATTGTATATATGCTATTTTTTGCCTAACATTTTCTTGAGACCTTCAAAATTGTCCGTTATAGACTGGTTTCGTTGTACAGCGGTTCGTTGTACAGGGGCTGCATTAAATATTACATTATATTTTCAGCACTCTTCAACGACATTTTGGTTTTCAAGCACGTGACCGAGCCCGGCTTCTTTACAATTCAAGCGTTTGAGAAAGAATTTGGACGATTTGAGCCATATATCGAGCTAGTCGGTGAATGTAATGGTAAGTGTAAATTGCTCAAAAAACCGTTAAATATTGAGAAGCGAACCCTTCAAATTGGCTTTTTGTCCAAAGATTTATCGGAAAAAATTGTTTTACAAATTTCCCGCTAGGTATTACCGGTCGAAACAAGTTTGAAAACAATCCAGATAGCATGAGATTGGTATACTTTGTCAAAAAAATCGCTCAACATGTTCATTTAAACAGCTGTTCCCTAACTATAGCTCGTTCAAAATTCCTCAGTTGTCCATTTAGTTCTTTGTTCTTCCACTTTCCATCTCTTATGCTTACGTTCAATTTGACCTCTTGCATTTCTGAGGGTTTGAACCACTAAGCCCTCAGAAGTCGCCGTTCCTTCCGTTTATTCCAAAGCCACTCCTGCATTCGAAAGTATATAAGGAGGAGACAAACAGGGGCGCACGTCAAATTGAGGAGGGAACTCTTCAAATTGGCTTTTCGTCCTAAGATTTATCGGAAAATTTGGGAAAGCAAACAATCATTGTCAAGTTGATATTGAAAACATAAATTGTGAGCTCTAGGATAAGACTTATTTGAGACTGCTTTGCAGCGATTGACTTTGACGTTGAAAAAGTCTTGAAAATGTGCAAAGTTCCCGGAAACTGGTGATCAGTCTCAATAAAGTCTAACAAGGGAGGTGTCCCCAAGTGCGACGCACGTCAAATTGAGAAGGGAACTCTTCAAATTGGCTTTTCGTCCAAAGATTTATCGGAAAAATTATTTTAAAATTTTCCCGCTAGGTATTACCGGCCAAAACAAGTCTGAAAACAATGCATATAGCTTGAAAATGGTAAACTTTGTCAGAAAAGACCTGGTTTTTACCAAATTAGACAAGAAATCGGTCAAAAAAACTTTTTGGATCCCATATTTGTGACGAAATGCCAACTTGAACAGTTCTCTATCTCTTACTTCTTCGATTTGACGTGCACTGTGCGTCGGTGACAAAAGTCGGAAAAAAGCGCGGCGACTGAGTTATGTCGCGGCGATATTTTAATGCACGGTGCGAAATGAATTTTTATGCCTTGCGACTAAAGTCTACGCACTTTATGGAAATACTAATATCGCTTTGGTGTTCTCGGATTTCATATCTGTGAAATGCCAACTTGAGCAATTCCCTCTGTCTTGCTTTTTCGATTTGTCTAAAACGACCTGGTTTTTACCAAATTAGACAAGAAATCGGTCAAAAAATATTTCTCGGATGTCATATTTGTGGCGAAATGCCAACTTGAGCAGTTCCCTCCCTCTGGCTTTTTCGATTTGACGTGTGCCGCCTTTTTTCTTGATTTCCGTTTATAGCCAGTACTTGACGGAAACGGCAAAATAACTGCCAAAACATAACAAAATCATTTTTTCTAACAATTGGCGATACTCCCTCTTGCTTTTTCGATTTGTCGTGCAGTACAGCTACTTTTGAATTGCCCTTTTACGGCGTGGAAACGAAATGTCAAAAAATTTTTTTCGTCTACTGTACCATTAACAACGGAAAATAATAATGTTGACATTCTACATGCTTACTAATAATTATTTTACTGTTTGCAACTCTGCTGCCTTTGTTTTCGCGGCGGGACATAAAAAACTTTTTTGACATTTCGTTTCACACACCGTAAAACGTGGAATTCAAATGCAGTTGTTCTGGCCTTTAAAAAATAAAGAAAACAGCTTAGACTACAGTAATTTCAGGAAAGAAGCACAGAATACGGCAAATGGTTCCTCAAGGTTACGTGTACGACCGAACTCAAGTTGAAAACTTGATTTTTAAGCCCACCTTCGATTTGAACTAATGCTTTTCAATAATATTAACGTAAATTAAATCAAGTTTCATGTAATTGGGCTTTTTCCGCCGAGTAGTACTTGCGCCATAAAGTCCCGACAATTTTGCACCATGCGTTTTTCTCAAATTTTCGCGGCCGTCGCGGCGATTTTTCGTTTTTACCCAAGCAACATGAACTTTTCCGCGACCGCACTCAAATTTTCGTCCGCGACATCAGCGATAAAATTGTGGAGACTTTATGGCGCGAGTGCTACTCGCGACATACTAGTTCATCTGGAAAGTCGCTGGAGTGATTTTTAGTGTTTGCACTGTGCGAAAAACGTCAGAGTGCGAGCGACATCCGAAAAAAGCCTATTGCACGGTGCGAAAAGCAAGAAATTGCACAGTGCAAATGGAACTTTTGTTTTTGCACTGTGCGTGTCGCGGAAATCACTTTCCGGATGGACTAGTATATTATATTAATTTTTTTTAAATATTTTTTGTTGCGAAATTTCTACTGAATATATTTTTCTACACGACTCCAATGATGACATGGTGACTCTAGTATGAAAAAATTTGAATTGCATCAGAAAAAGATTGATCATCACTTCATGATAGGAATTGACTCAAAGATGAAGCTCCGATGAGAGCAATCAAAATACAGCTAAGACGCCGTTGACTCAGAACCGCCGTCATCCGCAGAGAACGCAATTCTGAGATAATGAGAGAGCTTAATACGCACATATTTATAGTCCTATTATTGCTCAGAAAGCTCATCACAGACATCCAAGAATGTGGACTAAATTGTTCGTACTTTCGTGTTTGATTACGGTATCAAGCGCTTGGTGGAAGTGGCACGTCAAAGCAACCGGTCAAGTGCTTTGCGATGGACAGCCCACAAAAGCGACCGTTACGCTGAAGGAAGTCGACCGTAAGTTCGATAACCTTACGAGGGAAGTCTCCTCAATTGCGACGCTCAGATTTTCCTTAAATTTTGCTCGCACGTCAGGCATAAGCTACGTATCAATTCCTGAAAATTTTAGCTCGCACTTTGCAGCCGCGGTGGAGATATTCAACGATGTTTGCGGCCGAGAGAGTACGCGAAAGGCGGAGAGCGGTCAGAGAGAAAAGCACTTTTGGCCATAACTTTGCGAAATTGGTTCGGAAAAAATAAAATTTTTGAGGAAACATCACTCTCTATGGTAGAAATAGCCATGAAACATTTCATGCCAAAATTTGCAAAAAAGTGCTACATTTTTGCCAACTTTCGATCCAAAAATCTCGGTTGTTTCAGCGGAGTGCTCCGGGAGTCTCGCATAAAAGGGTGGTCACAGAAGAATTTGCCTCGAATTTCTTCCGATGAGCCAAACATCAGAACAGAAATTGTCTGCACCGGTTTGTGAAGTTCATTCACGAGTTAAAGGGTCAGAACAGCTACTTTTTAATTGTACTTTTACGGTGAAACGAAACTTCAAAAAAGTTTTTTTATGTCCTGCAGCGAAAACAAAGGTGGCAGAGTTGGAAACAGTAAAATAATTCATTCGTAAGCATGTAGAATGCCACCATTATTTTTTCCGTTATTATTGGCACAGTAAACGAAAAAACTTTTTTGACATTTTGTTTCCACGCCGTAAAAAACGCGATTCAAAAGTAGTTGTACTGTCCCCTTAACCCAATAATGAATTTCAAGAGTCGGTGCAGACCAATTTTTGCACTGATTTTTGCTTGATTGGAAGAAATTCGAGGCAAATTCTTTCACGAGTTAAAGAGTCAGAACAGCTACTTTTCAATTGCACTTTTACGGTGAAACGAAATTTCAAAAAAGTTTTTTTATGTCCTGCAGCGAAAACAAAGGCGGCAGAGTTGGAAACAGTAAAATAATTATTAGTAAGCATGTAGAATGTCACAATTATTTTTTTCCGTTGTTATTGGTACAGTAGACGAAGAAACTTTTTGGACAGTTTTAGGTTAGCTTATGCTTTTCCGAAATGTCATGAAAGTTCTTTTGTGTTCTGAAGCGAAGAAATCGGGTAAAATTGATCCTTTGATTTGCTAAAAGTTGGCTGTAAGTCTCATTCATTTCCACTTAATTTGGCCTTAGCAAATCTGAACACTGAAAAATAACGGAAAAAGACACAGTTCAGCTACTTTTGAATCGCGCGTTTTACGGCTTGGGAAACAAAGTGTCAAAAACGTTTTGTCGTATACTGTACCAATAACAACGGAACAAAATAAAGGTAACATTCTACATGTCTACTAATAATTATTTTATTAATTTCGGTTTAAAGGCCAGAACAGCTACTTTTGAATCGCCCTTTTTACGGCGGATGGAACAAAATGTCAAAAAAGGTTTTGAATGTCTTGCAGCGAAAACAAACACGGCAGAGTTGCGAACAGTAAAATAATTATTAGTAGGCATGTAGAATGTCACAATTATTTTTTCCGTTGTTATTGGTACAGTAGACAAAAAACTTTTTGGACATTTCGTTTCCACACCGTAAAAAGCGCGATTCAAAAGTAGCTGTAATGTCCTCTTAACTCAGTTAGTTCCTTCAAAAGTTCATGAATTGTACGAAAAATTTAAAGAAAATCTGTGTGTCGCACTTGTAAACCTTGTTTCAATAATGAATTTCAAAAATCGGTGCAGACCAATTTTGCACTGATTTTTGCTTCATTGGAAGAAATTCGCGGCAAATTCTTTTGTCACCACTCCTATATGTCTTAGAAAAAAGAATACTAAATTTGTGCCAAGTTTCATCAAAACTTGGGGTACTTAAGTACCCCAAGTTAACTGTCACTATTAGTACGAAACCTCTAAACTTTCGGTGAATTTACATAATTTGACAATGTTCGGTTTTTAGCCATCCGAGACGACCTTCTTCAAGCGACAACCACGGACGGTTCCGGAGGGTATTGCTTATACGGCGTGGAAAGGGAATGGACCAAGATTAGTCCCTATCTGATTGTTGAGCATTACTGCGACGGTGAGCGGGGTCGGCTGTCTAAAACTGAATTTCAGGGAGGTACGAGAGGGTTAGACATAACATCCCTAAAGATTATGTCTTTGAGAACAACGTCTTTCACGTTTACAAAAAGGATTTCAAATTTAATCGGACTATTACAACCACTGGTCCTACAACGACTACAACGCAAGCTACAGTTTCGACTACAACGATAGCTTTGGACACGACAACAACAGTATCAACTCCAACAACAACAACAACAGCATCAACTCCAACAACAACAACAACAGCATCAACTCCAGCAACAACAACAACAGCAACAACTCCCTCTACGACAACCACAACGGAAGCTACTACCACCAAAAACAATTGAATAAGTCAGCCCAAAAGAACATGCTTTTGAGCTAAAAAATATACAATGCTTTGATATTGGAGTTTGAACTTGCTGCTCAATAAAGACCCATATGTTGAGGCGTATGTACAAAATCACAAAGCACGGTAACCCGAAATACAGGGTGGTCCACGAAGTCCTCCCAAGTTTCCCGACCCGCAAACCGTTGGCATTCATTGTTTTCGTGCCGGGAATTTTTTTTAATGGTGTTGTTGTTGTAGTTTATCAATGCCCCGGCCCGGTTTCAATGTTCCATTTTTGAATCAGGCCCGGCCCAATCGGTCTAGAAAGCAATTCACATTGCTTTGTACTTGAAATTACAATCTCATCATAAGATTAGGACGACAAATGGCGCCGACAGAAATTTCCAATTTAAAATTTAATTTTTTTTATTATTCTATATACTATCTCCACTGACATTCAACGTGAAAGCAACATTTTTAGGAGTTGATGTGTGGCCTAGATACTAGTCCGCCCGTAAAGTCGTTGAAGTAATTTTTTTGACCTGCACTGTGCAAAAAAGGTCAGGGTGCGAGCGGCAGCCGAAAAAGCCTATTGCACAGTGCAAAGGCCCTTCATTTGGGGCAGATTTAATTTGGGGCAGACCGGTTTTTTTTTGGTCGATATGGGTAGAATCTGTGTTCTTCATAGCCAGAAAGTGCTTAAGAGTGTAAGACGTCGTTATTCAAAAAATCAAAGTTGGCTACGGATTCCTTAAATAGCTAGCGAAGCCGTTGCAAGTCAGGACCGCCAGGCGGCTCCAAGTTTATGTAGAGGGCTGAAACGGTTGCCAAACCGTCCAATGAGTAGGAGCCATTCGGTCTATGACGCTATTTGCGAGGTAAAAATAGCAGCCCCAAGAGGTGTAACGTTTTGGCTGCAATTCCAACTTTTTTCCAGCTTTCCAAGCTGACTGACTACCGTTATAGCCGGTTGTCAAGCGGTCTAAGACACTTGAGGGGCATTCTAGATCATTTTCTAGCAATTTTCACTTGTCCAACACCAGCTACGGAAATTCGATCTGTTCCAAATGAAATTTGCCCCAAATGAAGGGTTACAAGTGCACAGGGAAGTTTGCCTGTTAAATTTTAGCCGATTATCGACACAAAAGTCGTTAAAAATGGTTTTAGATTGTCCAAACCTATTGCACGGTGCACAGGGAACTTTCTTTCTCACAGTGCACATCGCACGACTCCAGCGACTTTTCGGACTGAGTGGTACATCAATTTAGGAATTGAAATTTAGGAATTGATTTACCACTCACTACGTTGAATATCAGTGGATATATTATACAGAATAATAAAAAAAAAAAATTTTAATTTGAAATTTCTGTCGGCGCCATTAGTCATCCTAATCTTATGATGAGATTGTAATTTCAAATCCAAAGCAATGTGAATTGCTCTAGAGAAAGATTTATCATCACAGAGAGCATTTGCCGGCCTTTCGTCCTTGAGTCAGAACCGTCGACATCAAGAGATTTTGAGATTGCTCATAACAATTTTGTATAAATATATATATTTATATACATATATACCCCTCTCATCGCTCAATTCACCATTAACATTCATAAATGTTCGCCAAATTGTTGGTTTTCTCGTGTTTGGTTACCGTATCAAACGGGATCAGGTTGTGGGAAAAATGGCATGTCGGAGCTTTCGGCCGCGTGGTATGCGATGGAAAGCCGATAGAAGCGACCGTGTCTCTGATGGAAAAAGACCGTAAGTTATACTAGGTTGTATCAAAAGTTCTCCACCGTTTCTTTATATAAATTTGTATAAAATTTTAAACATGGCCGAGTTTCCTAAGATGTATGTAATCGGCAATAGGACTAGTTGTAGACTACGTTAGATTTACAGCCTGTTACGACTTAGCATTTTAAAGAAGTAACGCCTTGAAGTTTTAAGCACAGCCGAGTTTCCCAAGATGTATGTAATCGGCAATAGGACTAGTTGGAGATTACGTTATTTACAGCCTGTTACGACTTAGCATTTTAAAGTAGTAATGCCGTGTTAAACCTTGTAACTGCTGGGGAGAAGAAAAAGTAGACCGCCTGTGTTTCGTCGAGCGTAGCTCTATCTTCCCAATATTTCGGAATATGATATGATTTCGTGTAGTCTCTATGGCACAGAGATCAATTCGCCATTGGGCCCGTCGAAAATTTTTTATTGCTCAAAATCTAAAATTGGGCTTTGGGAAATCTTAATTTCTTGCTTTTTGCACCGTGCAGTAGACTTTTCTCGGCTTTTACTCGCGCCCTCACTTTTTTCGGGGGCCTGAGGACTACAAATATTAATTTTTCATAAAATTCTGTGGAGCACTTCGCAAGTTGTTACACAAATAGACTAGGGAGGACTTCTTGGATCACCCTGCAGTACTAGTCCGTCCGGAAAGTCGCTATAGTGATTTCGCCGGCATGCACCGTGCAAAACAATTCCAGGTGCGAGCGACAGCCGAAAAAAGCCTATTGCACTGTGCAAAAAGCAAGAAATTGCACAGTACAAATTAAAATTTTGTTTTCGCACAATGCATGTTGCCAAAATCACTCCAGCGACTTTACGGACTCACTAGTACTTTGCCTGTTAAATTTTAGCCGATTATCGACACAAAAATCGTTAAAAATGGTTTTATATAGATTGTCCAAACCTATTGCACGGTGCAAAGGGAACTTTCGTTTTTGCACAGTGCATGTCGCAAAGATCACTCCAACAACTTTACGGACTCACTTGTATTATACTTTGCCTGTTAAATTTTAGCCGCTTATCGACACAAAAGTCGTTAAAAATGATTTTAGATTGTCCAAACCTATTGCACGGTGCAAAGGAAACTTTTGTTTTTGCACAGTGCATGTCGCAAAGATCACTCCAACGACATTACGGACTCACAAGTACTCTGCCTGTTAAATTTTAGCTGATTATCGACACAAAAGTCGTTAAAAATGATTTTAGATTGTCCAAACCTATTGCACGGTGCAAAGGAAACTTTCGTTTTTGCACAGTGCATGTCGCAAAGATCACTCCAACAACTTTCCGGAGGGCCTAGTATCGAGTTGGTACTCAATTTATTCGATTTCGTACGATATGCATTTAATTGTTCTGTTTTCAGCCGTTAGTGACGACGTTCTTAGCGAAGTAACAACGAATCGCGATGGATTTTTCAGTTTGCGAGGCGAGGAAAGGGAATTCACAAAGATCCGAACTTATCTGCTTGTTCGGCATAACTGCGACGGTAAGATGTGTTCGATGTTCTTGAGCTGACCCAATTGCAGGCAAGCCTGAAGAGGTCACACATGACATCCCAGATAAATACGTCTTCCACGAGAGCCACACAACGAGTGACGTTTATCACAAAAGCTTCTATTTCAATCGGACCGTTACAACAACAACAGCACCAACAACACAGAAATTGCCGCTACATGTATTGGTTTAGGTCATGGTGTAGAAAATTGAGCAGGGTATGCAGATTAGGCCTAATTCAAGGGAGGATATACTATTTTGTCCCTATGGCAAAGAAAAATCAGCGCAATTTGCATACCCTGCCCAATTTTCTTCAGCCTACGCTCTATGAAGCCGCTCCAACTCCCCATGAAAGTTATATATATTATATAAAGTCAGCCCTGATTTTTTTTTTTAGAGTAAACTTTGAAGTTATTGCTCAATAAAGACCCATATGCACGATGAGATAGTGAGAAAGCTCAATACGTATATATATATATAGTCCTATTATCGCTCAGAAAGCTCATCATAGATATCCAAGAATGTGGACTAAATTGTTCGTACTTTCGTGTTTGGTTACGGTATCAAGCGCTTGGTGGAAGTGGCACGTCAAAGCAACCGGTCAAATGCCTTGCGACGGACTACTCACAAAAGCGACCGTTACGCTGAAGGAAGTCGACCGTAAGTTCGATAATCTTACGAGGGAAGTCTCCTCAATTGCGACGCTCAAATTTTTTTTAAATTTTGCTCGCACGTCGGACATAAGCAACATCTCAGTTCCTTAAAATTTTAGCTCGCGCTTTGCAAGCGCCGCCGAGATACTGAACCATTTTTGCGGCCGAGAGAGTACGCGAAAGGCGAAGAGCGGTCAGAGAGAAAAGGACTTTTTAGCCATACCTCTGCCAGTCTTGCGGGGAAAAGTATGATTTTTTTTCGAAAAACATTAAACTCTATAGTAGAAATAGGCATGAAACTTTTCATACCTAAATTCGCAAAAAAAGTGTCACAATTCGCCTACTTTGATCTAAAAATCTCGGTCGTTTCTGCAAAGCACGAGCTGGGAGTCTCGCATATGTCTTAGAAAAAAATAATACTAAATTTGTGCCAAGTTTCTCCAAAATCTGAACGTCGCACTTGGAGTACTTCCCCTGTGAGTCGATACATGTACAGACATATCCAAGACAGGGGCGTAGCTGAAGAGTCGGTCTGGGGGGGGGGGGTATGTTTTTGGACCACAGGTAGGTAGGTACATGTGAAAAAAAAATTTTCCTTACTCCCCCCTTACCCCTTTTCATTTTTTTCGCCGGCCCTGGCTTTGTCTCTCCAATTATAACGCATATACAGTAAAGGTCAAGAGTAAGGTCAATTCTTTTCATAGAGCTAGCTACTTTTGGTCCCAAAAAACCTCCCTCCCCCCCCAGACCGGCTCCTTAGCCAGGATGCTAGTAGTCCGTCTGGAAAGGGGGGGGGGTGATGTTTTTGGACCACAGGTAGGCAGGTACATATAAAAAAAATTTTTCCTTACTCCCCCCTTATCCCCTTTTCATTTTTTTCGCCGACCCCAGGCTGGGGGGGTATCACCCATGTCCCCCCTAGGTATGCTCCTGATCCAACACCTGAAGAAGCTTCAAGGCGCTTCAAATCGAGGAGTGAACTCTTCAAATTGGCTTTTCGTCCAAAGATTTATCGGAAAAATTATTTTGTAAATTTTTCTTCAGATTTTTTCGGTCAAAATAAGTCTCAAAAAAATTCAGAGAGCTTGAAAATGGTCAACTTGTGTCAAAAACGACCTCGGTTTTGCCAAATTGGACAAGAAATCGGTCAGAAAAGCTTTTTCGGACCTCGTACTCCTCGGGCCATAAAGTCCCGACAATTTTGCACAGTGCATTTTTTTCAAATTTTCGCGGCCGTCGCGGCGATTTTTCGTTTCTAACCAAGCGACATGCACTTTTCCGCGACCGCACTCCGATTTTCGTGCGCGACATCGGCGATAAAATTGTCGGGACTTAATGGCGCGAGTAGTAGTACTACTCCCGACATACTAGTTCATCTGGAAAGCCGCTGGAGTGATTTTTAGTGTTTGCACTGTGCGAAAAGCAAGAAATTGCACAGTGCAAAGGGAACTTTTGTTTTGGCACAGTGCATGTCGCGGAAATCACTTTCCGGATGGACTAGTATATTATATTAATTTCTTTTAAAATATTTTTTGTTGCGAAATTTCTACTGAATATATTTTTTTACACGACTCCTATGATGACACGGTGACTCTAGTATGAAAAAATTTGAATTGCATCAGAAAAAGATTGATCATCATTTCATGATAGGAATTGACTCAAAGACAAAGCTCAAAGATGAAGCTATTTCAACTTTCCCTCTCCGTCGCTTTTTCGATTTGACGTGCACGGTAGGGCAACACATCTTCTCCATGACGTTGCTCTGAATAATCCAAAAAAAATTGATTTGTGAGTCAGCCGTCATTTTTCGCGATGAATCTGCAAAATCTTTGGAATTTGTAATTAAAAAATGAGAAAATGAAAAAATGAAACGCTATATAAACGGCGGCCAGATCGTATCGAAATTCATTGCGCCTCAGGGAGAATGTTGACCAAATTCATTTTGTTTTCGTGTTTGGTTACCGTATCAAGTGCGTGGTACAAATGGACAGGTACTAAGGTGGCGGGCGTTGTGTTGTGTGATGGAAAGCCTACAAATGCGACTGTTACTCTGTGCGAAAAGGACAGTAAGTCAACATGTTTTCTTCACCGCCGACAAGGGCGTAGCTAGGGGGGGAGGGGCATGGGGGGGGGAAGACCCCTAGGGTCGGCGAAGAAAAGAGGTAAGGGGGGAGTAAAGTCAATTTTTATCACATGTAGCTGTGGCTATCTGTAGCTGTGGCTATCACAGCTATCTGTGGCTACTTTTGGTCCCAATAACCTCCCCCCCCCCCCAGACTGGACATGGCTCCGGGGCCGGGCCGAAAATCGCGGCCCGTGAGCCAGCTTGTCCATATCAAGCGGCTACGACCAGGCATGGCTCCCGGGCATGGCTCCCATGCATGGCCATTTCCAATTGGCTTTGGTCCGTAGGTCTCAATTCACCCGTCAAATATAACATAACTAAGATAGGATAAAAAAAAATTTAGAAAAGCGTAGTAAACGTTTCAAAAATAATCGTATATAGATAGTCGTGTATGATCTTTCTGCCAGTATGTTGGGGTTTCGGCTCTCTATTTTTGCTTGCTACCCCAATTTTCGCCTCCAGACTCTGAATTTTATTTGTTACGAGATTCCGGGCCGGACCGTTTCAAATTTGCGTTGGCGCGGCCCACAGCGCCATGTATATCCCACCTCGACTCCTCAGCTACGCCCCTGGCAGCCGATTTGAGAGGTCGTTGCAAGTAATTTATTTGTGTTTTTAGAATTCAAAGACGACGTTTTAAACAGTGCAACCACCAGCTCGGAAGGGTACTATTACGTAGAGGGTGGACAGTCCGAATTTGGAAAGATTCGTCCCTACATACGCGTTGAGCATTCTTGCAATGGTAAGTCAGAAACGATTGCCTTTGGGCCCACGCACAACACAGTTCCATGTAGCGAGACCTGTGTATAACGAACAATTCGGAGACATTTATAACATGCGCTGTACATATATGAAAAACAATGAGAATTGGCCGCGGCAAAAAAATTATCGCAGCCTGCGCCCTGGGGTTTTTTGCATTCTGCGGGATAAGTGGTCGTATTTAAGCCCGAGCCTAAAATCCTCGACAGCATAAGTGAAGCCTAAACAAAGCCAAAAATTTAAATTTGTTTATGCTTTGCCTAAGCAACATGGGAAGCACCTCAAGTACAACTCTCTGATGTCTTTGAAATTTTGCACACACATATTTCTGATCGAGAACAATCCGAGTTTGCAGAATGTTTTTTCGATCTAAATAAGGGAATTACTCTAAATGCGACGCTCAGATTTACTCAAAATTTCGCACATATGTCAAGCATAGGCCATATGTCAATCACTAAAAATTTTAGCTCGCGCTTTGCAGACGCAGCCGAGATATTCAACAATCTCCGCACTTACGGTAAGCTGCTCCCCCTGTAAGATGCAAAAAACAGTGGGCGCAGGCTGCGAAAGTTTTGTTTTTGTGCAAAGACATTTGTCGCATTGATTGCACAGTGCGTTTCGCGCTTTCCCACGCTTGTCGCAACCGCACAGTGAGTTTTCCCATTTTTATACAGTGCAACATGGCCTCCGGGGCCGCTGTAAACACTTTTCTACCAACTTTTTTCATCTTATCTTAGTAATGTAATATTTTCCGGGTGAATTTATATCGACGGGCCGGGCCAAAGCAAATTTGAAACGGCCCGGAGCCAGGCCGACCGCCGAAAATCGCGGCCCGGCTTGGCCCGGAAGCCATGTCTCGTCGCACTGCACGTCAAATCGAAAAAGCAAGAGAGAGGGAAGTCTTCAAGTTGGCGATTCGTCTTTGACACTTCGCAACACGTGCGAAAAATTATTTTCCTAGCTGCCGCCTTTTTTCTTGATTTCCGTTTATAGCCAGTGTTTGACGGAAAACCGCAAAATAACTGCCAAAACATAATAAAATAATTTTTTTCCAACAATTTGCGATACTTTTCAGCAAATTCTAACAAGAAATCGCAAATTTAGATCCAAAAAATTAATTTTCTTTAATGTTGCGAAGTGTCAAAGACGAATCGCCAACTTGAAGACTCCCTCTATCTTGTTTTTTCGATTTGACATGTAGTACTAGAGTGGTTTCTGCGACATTCACTGTGCAAAGAAAGTCAGAGTGCAAGCAACAGCCAAAAAAAGCCTATTGCACGGTGCAAAAAACAAGAAATTGCACAGTGCAACGCAAATTTTATAATAAAATAATTTTTTCCAACAATTTGCGACGCTTTTCAACATTAATTGAATTTCAGGGAAACTCGAGAAGGTTGAGCACGATATCCCCGAAGACTATGTTCACGATAAAAAAGAGCTTTGGGCCGCGGGCCCTTACAAACGGATCTTCAAGTTCAACAAAACCGACAACATCCCCAAATTCTCGAATAAGAAAGATGAGTGAGTTTCCGCGTAAATTGTACAAGTAATCACGAGACGAATGTTGAATTTATCAATTGTGACGTACAACAGTCAAACATAAACATTGTATAAATTGTGTGTTTCCGTCCAAGAGCCGTCTCCAGCACTAGGCCGTCCCAGACATGGCTTCGGGCCGGGTCCGGCCGAAAATTTCGGCCCACGGCCCGGCCCCAAATTTCCTTCGGCCCGTTTTTCTTCAAGTCGCCGGGAAAACACAAATTTACTAAGATAGGATTTAAAAAATTGTTAGAAAAGTGTTGTATTCCTTTGGAAAATGATCGTATATAGTTTTGTATGCTTTCTCTGCCTGTATGATGGGGTTTGGACACTCTATTTTTGTTCGCTACCCCAATTTTCTCCTCCAGACTCAGAATTTTAGTTATTACGGGCCGATTCCGAGCCGGGCCGCTACGTCGGCCCGAGGGCCGGGCCAAAAAAGTCCGGCCCGGCCCTGGGTTGTTTCAAATTTGCTTTGGCCCGGCCCGGCCCGCAGCCATGTCTAGTCCGTCCGTAAAGTTGCTAGAGTGATTTCCGCGGTATGCACTGTGCGAAAACAAAAGTTCACTTGCACTGTGCAATTTCCTGCTTTTTGCACCGTGCAATAGGTATTTTTCGGCTGTCGCTCGCACCCTGACCGTTATTGCAAGAAAGGGAACTCTTCAAGTTGGGGTTTAGTTTCACATAGGGGATCAACTTTTTTTAATCAAATTTTTGACAAATTTGACAAAAAAACGAAAAATCTTTTTTGACAAACTTGATCTTTTTCAAGCCTTCTGAAATTTTATAAGGGCCAGAACAGCGACTTTTGAATTGCACTTTTTTTACGGTGTGTGAAACGAAATGTCAAAAAAGTTTTTTTTGGTCTTGCAGCGAAAACAAAGGCGGTAGAGTTGCAAACAGTAAAATAATTATTAGTAAGTATGTAGATTGTCACCGTTACTTTTTTTCCGTTTTTATTGGTACAGTAGACAAAGGAACCAGGAATTGTGGTTCAGAAATATCCCCCCCCCCCCCCCAGACCGACTCCTCAGCTACGCCCCTGTTTGGGATGGTAATGAAGGTAAGGTTTTTGACCACTAAAGAAGTTAAGCTACCAGAAAGAGGTCCACAAAGGCCGAAGAGAAAATTTTTGATTACTTTTTTGCAATTATCACAAACTTTCTCACGATAAATCATACATCCAACGAACTGATTCAATTCACCTATTTATATATATATTATATATAAAGGCGTTTAAAAAATAAATTTCAACAACTTTCACAATGTGGGCTCCCACAGTCTTGTTGTTAGCCGTCTTCTCGATCACTTCAGCGCATATCCTGCCGACAAAATGGTCGGTCCAAGCGATTGGAAGGTTGTTGTGCAATGGAAACCCCGTCGAAGGCATGGTCGAGTTGATTGATAAAGATAGTAAGTCCCGCGGTCGATCCCTTCAACAATCCCTTCTACTAGGCGGGGCAAACAGTCGTGACGTGTTTTCGCACGGTGCGGTCGACGTCGCAAAGTGCCTTTGCGGGGTGCAAAAAAGCGCGCACTGTGCGTTGCTTGGCCTTTTCGAAACAGTTTCTGTTGCACTGTGCGCGGTCGCACCTACACATGGCTCACGGGCCGCGCAAAAGCAAATTTGAAGCGGACAGGCCCAGAATCGGCCCGTAATAACTGAAATTCAGAGTCTGGAAGCGAAAATTGGAGTAGCATGCAAAATTAGAGTGTCAAAATCCCATCATACAGGCAAAGAAATTATACACAACTATATACGATCATTTCCAAAAGGTTTACAACACTTTTCCAACGATTTTTTTTCATCCTATCTTAGTAATGTAATATTTTCCGGGCAAATTGATATCTACGGGCGGGCAAAAGCAAATTTGAAACGGCCCGGAGCCAGGCCGACCGCCGAAAATCGCGGCCTGGCCTGGCCCGAAAGCCATGTCTCGTCGCACTGCACGTCAAATCGAAAAAGCAGTAGAGAGGAATGTCTTCAAATTGGCGATTCGTTGTTGACACTTCGCAATACGTGCGAAAAACTATTTTCCTAGCTGTCGCCTTTTTTCTCGATTTCCGTTTATAACCAGTGTTTGACGAAAACTGCGAAATAACTGCCAAAACATAATAAAATAATTTTTTCCAACAATTTGCGATACCTTTCAGCAAATTCGAACAAGAAATGGAAAATTTAAATACCCAAAAAATTATTTTCCTTCAATGTTGCGAAGTGTCAAAGACGAATCGCCAAACTTGAAGATTTCTCTTTTCGATTTGACGTGCACCGTGCATTTTTTTACAATTTTTTGCGCAACGGCGCACTGTAAAGACATGTCAAGACTTTTGGCATCTTTTTCCGCCAAGTCACAAAAAAAAGTACTTTAGACGCTTTCGACGACCTTCTCGACACGGACAACACGACTTCGAACGGAAAGTATTATGTGCGAGGGAGTGATACGGAATGGTCCAAAATTGAACCATATCTCGTAATTACCTATCAATGCAATTGTAAGTTCCTATTGCAGTCAAACCTTTGTACAACGAATTGCAAGGGGGGGGGGGGGCACAACAAATCACAGCTTTTAGATCGGAAGTTATATGTAGAAAACATGACACGTTTTTGCGGATTTTGGCGTTAAAAGTTTTATGGCTATTTCTACCGTAGAGGGTAATGTTTCCACAAAAAAAATGTTTTTTCCGCTCAAAACTGGCAAAGTTATGGCCAAAAAGTGTTTTGCACTCTGACCGCTCTCCGCGTTTTGCGTACTCTCTGGGTCGGAAAGACCGTTTAATATCTCAGCTCTCCCTGTAAAGCGCGAGCTAAAATTTTCATGAATTAATATGTGGCCTATTCCTGACATGCGTGCCGAATTTAAAGAAAATCTCAAAATGTTCTCTCTGTGACAAAATAAACCTCTCTACAACGAAACCCTTCTATAACGAATAAAAATTTTGCCCCCCCTTGCATTTTCGTTGTACAGAGGCTTGACGCCCTTACAGCTCGTTGTAGAGAGGCTTGACTCTACTTGTTTGTTGTAGAAAGGTTTGTCCGCTTTACAGTTCGTTGTAGAGAGATTTGACGCCCTTACAGCTCGTTGTAGAGAGGGTTGACTCTACTTGTTTGTTGTAAATAGGTTTGACGGCTTTACAGTTCGTTGTAGAGAGGTTGACGTGTTTAAAGTTTGTTGTAGGGAGGTTTGATTCCCTGACAGCTCGTTGTAAAGAGGTTTGATTTCCCTATAGCTCGCTGTAGAGAGGTTGACTCGCTTACGGAAAGTTGTATCGGGTTCGATTTCCCTATAGCTCGCTGTAGGGAGGTTTGACGCCCATACATTTTTTATTGAGCCACTTGACTCTTTTTGCTTATAGATCGCTGTAGAGAGGTTGGACTTCGCTGCAATTTGTTGTAGAGAGGTTTGACTATTTTACAGTTCGTTGTAGAGAGGTTTGATGTCTTGCAGTTTGTTGAGGACAGGGGCGTAGCTGAGGAGTCGATCTGGAGGAGGGGGGTATGTTTTGGTCCACAGGAGCTACCGGTGAAAAAAATTGACCTTACTCCCCCTTACCCTCTTTTTTCATTCTTTTGCCCATGCCCCCCTAGCCAAGCCCCTGGTTGTGGAGAGGCTTGACGTCTTTACAGCTCGTTGCAGAGAGGATATACTTGCCTGCAATTCGTTACAGAGAAGTTTGACTTCCCTGCAATTCGTTGCAGAGAGGTCTGGTTCCCTTACAGCTGGCTGTAGAGAGGTTTCATTGTATAAAATAATTCAGCCGCTGAGATTCAACGAACGAATATCGTAATTCCCCAAGATTTCGTCTACAAAAGAATGATTCCAAGCAAACCCGGTCTACATCAAGGACCATGAACTAAGCGATCAAACGACCACTAAAATTCGTCAAGGAAGCACTTCTCCGAAGCCGGTTGAAGCTTCGACATACCTAACTGCTCAAGACGTCCTCCCCAAACAGATTAAGCTCAGAAGAAAAGGCAATCGTGAAGATATCGTACGAAATGCTGTTGTAAGACATTTTTAAAGCCATTGCTGTCATATTATTTGTCAAAACAATATGTTGAATAAAAATGTACTTTGGTCCCATTCTTCGCGGTCGAGAGAGTACGCAAAATGCGGAGAGCGGTCAGAGAGAAAACCACTTTTTGGCCATGACTTTGCCAGATTTGAACAGAAAAACTTTTTATTCTAAATTCTTGCAAGTTTTAGCTCGTGCTTTGCAAAGGCGTATTCAACAACTTGTTTTTGGGAGAATACCCGAAAGCATGTAGAATGTCATCATTATTTTTTCCGTTGTTATGGGTATAGTAGACGAAGAAACTTTTTTGACATTTTGTTCCCACGCCGTAAAAAGCGCGATTCAAAAGTCGCTGTTCTGGCCTTTAACGACAAAAATTTGACGGAAACAAAGTCTGCAGCATGGTTTAATCGGACAAAATCTGTATTGTTGTAGGTTGTCCCCATCAGTTCGGCGACTTTGAATACAAAATTTAAACTTTCACTTGTTCAGGAATTTTGTTAGCACAGCCTCTTTTCGTATGCTTTTTTGGGCAGTTATGACGGAAATGACGGTGGATACACAAGAATTTTGTAGGAAATTTCAAAAGCAACGCGATATAAAAGTGGGCTGAAACGAAGGCATCATCACAAAAAATGGTGGCCTTCAAAATACTCGGTGTGCTTTTGGCTATTGGTTTCGGAGAAGTGTCAGGATCAAGGGTAAGTTGTTGCAGAAAGAATGGTTGTGCTTTTGATTCAGAAATTTTGATACGATAGAAATGATGCCTTGTACAGCAAAACCTGTCCACAACAGACAATTTCAGAGGCGTCAAGGGCTCTTACAATAGTAAACTTTTCTCTCTGACCTCCCTCCGCTTTTCACGCTCTCTCTCGGCTTTAAAAATTATATATATATCTATATATATATCGGCTGTGCCTACAAGGCGCGTAGCACGTATGCGAGATTGCGAGACCCCTAGCCTGCGCTTTGCAGAAATGATCGAGATTTTTATATCAAACGTTGGCAAAAATGTGACCCTTTTTGGTTAATGTTGGTATGAAAAGTTTCATGATTATTCTACCATAGAGGTAATGTTTCCACAAAACAAATTCCGTTTACCTGCGAAACTGGCAAAGTTATGGCCAATATTTGTTTCCTCTGTGACCGCTCTCCGTGTTTGCGCACTCTCTCTACCGCAAAGACGTTGAATATCTCGGCTGAGCCTGAAAAGCGCGAGCTAAAATTTTCAGGAATTGATAGGTGCCCATGCCTGAAGTGTGTACAAAATTTAAAGAAAATCTAAGCGTCGCACATAGGTTACTTCTCTTGCCAGTTTTGGCTTAGGCCGATATGACTTTAGCCTAATCGCAGCGCTTACTTCGGCGCTTTAGGAAGATCTTCGCATCAAGTAGCGGAAAAAATGAACGGCGCACGTCAAATCGAAAAAGCAAGAGAGGGAAATGTTTAAAAAAAAATTTTATTTTGCACAGTGCATTTCACCTCTTTGTGCGAGTTTTCGCACCGTGCGTTAAAATATCGCCGCGACATAACTCAGTCGCCGCGCTTTTTCCGACTTTTGTCACCGACGCACAGTGCACGTCAAATCGAAAAAGCAAGAGATATGGATTTGGCTTATCGGCGTTTGGCATTGCGCAACACGTGCGAAAAATTATTTTCCTAGCTGTCGCTTTTTTTCTTGATTTACGTTTAGAGCCAGTATTTGACGAAAACGGAAAAATAACTGCCAAAACATAATAAAATATTATAATTTTTCCAACAATTTGCGATACCTTTCAGCAAATTCGAACAAGAAATGGCAAATTTAAGGTACCCAAAAAATTACTTTTCTTTGATGTTGCGAAGTGTCAAAGACGAATCGCCAACTTGAACACTTCCCTTTTCGATTTGACGTGCGGCGTATACAAAGCCAACCTAAATAACATTACTTCTCGTATTTCTCTTAAAAAGCCAGAACAGCTACTTTTGAATTGGGCGTTTTACGGCGTGTGAGACGAAATGTCGAAAAAGTTTTTTATGTCCTGCAGCGAAAACAAAGGCGGCAGGGTTGCGAACTGTAAAATAATTATTAGTAAGCATGTAGAATGTCACCATTATTTTTTCCCTTTTTTCTTGTTACAGTAGACGAAGAAACTTTTCGGACATTTCGTTTCCACGCCGTGAAAAGCGTGATTCAAAAGTAGTTGTACTGCCCTTTAATATCCTATATCTTCCAGGACGACATTCTGAAAGACGGCTACTTTGGTAAGGGCGCCAAGAAGGCGGACGATGAGTCGATCAAACCCTTCACCATAGCGGTTCCGGACGCCGAATTAGCCAAACTCAAAGGTCTGCTGCAAAACGCCCGAATTACGCACACTCAACTCGAAGACATTAACAGCTATGAATACGGGTTTTCAATGAAATCTCTGCTCGAAATGAAGGACTACTGGCAGAATACGTACGACTGGAGAAGGCGGAGAAGGAATTTATGCGATTTCCGAACTTTAAAACCCAAATCGAAGGGTTGGCCATTCACTTCATCCGCGCAACGCCTCCCGCCGGCAAATACAAGACGGTGAAGCCGCTGCTGGCTTCGCATGGATGGCCCGGCAGCGTTCATGAGTTCACAAAAGCGCTGCCAATATTCACTGATCCGAAAGCTAATGGAATCGACTCGGATTATGCGTTCGAAGTCATCGCTCCTTCCATTCCAGGTGAGTTGACATTTGACATCTATTATATTTATGCGAGCAACAACAGCCGGGTGGACAGAAGGAGGGGTATCCAACAGAAACACAGGGATTTGGTAATAGGTTTATTGAAGATACAACCGACAGACAAGAACGAAGACGTAAAGTGGAGACCAATTGGGATCGTCTGTTGTATTTATAATCCGCTCTTTATGCAGATTTCGTGGGAAACGGATTTCGATCCCAACACTATTGAGTAATAGATAAGTGGATTTTCAGAGGATCCGTTTTTTTCAAAATTCAGCCGAGATATCCTGTATAGGTCATCTTTCAATCCTTTAGCCTGCTCTTTGAGGAGATCGCTGAGATATTCAACATTACCGGTCGGCGCAAGAATTCGTGAGACTTTTCGCACCGTGCGGGCATTTATTTTTTTTTTTGCACTGTGCAAGTAGCCGTCGCAAAACTTGAATCGCCGTTCATTGGAAAAAGTACAATTGCACCGTGCATCCTCATTCCAAAGAGGCGGCAAAAACAAAGAGAGCGTCGCAGCGACAAAATTCGGCGTTCGTTGGAAAGAAGCACAATTTCACCGTGCAACCTCACTCCCAAAGAGGCCGCAAAAACAAAGAGAGCGTCGCAGCGACAAAATTTGCGCGCGGCAATCTTTGTCGCAGGTCGATTTGGAGGAAACGCCAACGTTGCAGCGATCTCATCTCTCTGCGGCACACATGAGTTGCGATTGTTTGCCGTTCTCATTGCACTGTGCGGAAAGTGGAAACAAGCGCAGAGCTCTGCACTGTGCGGCAAAAACAAAACGCACAGTCGAAGAACTTGCACGGTGCGAAAAAGTCTCACGAATCCTTACGCAGATTGTAATAGTTCGATCGTAAAGTTGCTACAGCGATTTCTGCAACATGCACTGTGCAAAAACAAAAGTTCCCTTTGCACTGTGCAATTTCTTGCTTTTTGCACCGTGCACTAGCCTTTTTGGCCTGTCGCTCGCACCCTCACGTTTTTCGCACAGTGCAAACAACAAAACTCACTCCAGCGACTTTCCGGACACACTAGTACCATCTTACCATTTGCAGGCTACGGCTGGT
>VUOU01000025.1:0-60625 GCA_025436335.1 Bursaphelenchus mucronatus
ATAAATTCTTAGCTATAAAAAAAAATTAAAAAAAAAATTTTCGGACAAAAAATCAGTGAATTTTTTTTCGCTTAAAAAATCAAAGAAATAAATTTTTTCCACAAAAAAAATCAAATTTAAGAGCCTTCAACAAATCCCAAAATCCCTTTTTTTTACAGTACCCTCCAAAACAATGACGCCACACTTGCGAAATTTAATATAATCAAGCGAGGCGTTAAACGGCGGTTGAAAAGCGGGCAAAATGTCTTCCGATCATACGATTCCCTCATTCTTCGCGCAGCTGTCCCCCGAAAAAAAGCGCGCCAAATGTCAGCAAAAAAAGACGAATGGCGATGGAATGGGTAACACGTTTCAGCGGGCGCAGACGGCTGCGGATTCTGCGACTCTTCAAATTTGGGCTTAATGTTTGCATATTGGATAAAAATAAGGAAATTATTGAATTTATGGAGAATTTGTTATTGGACAAACACGACTACATATTAGTCTCACTTTTAGGGCTTGGAAGACGAAATGTCACAAGCTTTTTGATGTCTATAGTCGCAAAATGGAATTGGCAATGGTTCAAGAGAGTCAAGTAGATTATATACTATATCTTGAGCAGCTTTGCAATTATTTTTCCTTTGTTTTTAAAGAAACAGTACAACTACCTTTGTATCGCGCTTTTTACGGCGTGAAAACGAAATGCCCAAAAAATTTCTTCGTCTACTGTACCAATAACAACAAAAAAAATAATGGTGACATTCTACATGTGCACAAATAATTATTTTACTGTATTCAACTCTACCGCCTTTGTTTTCGCTGCAGGACGTAGAAAAACTTTTTTGACATTTCGTTTCACACGCCGTAAAAAACGCAATTCAAAAGTAGTTGTTCTGGCTTTTTAAGGGCATGGCAAAAACAAAAATTTTGTGACATTTTGTCTTCCAAGCCATAAGAGCAAGATTCAAGTGTAGTTGTTTTGGTCCTTTAAAAATCGGTTAATTTTGGAAATTTCTGGCACATACCAGAAATTTTTATCGTGTGTTTTCCAAAAATAATCGAGATAATAAGGTCAGGGGAACAAACAATCTCAAAAAAGAATATACAAAAAATTGAAAAATTTGGAGAGATAAATACCAAATCAAATTTTTTGATCCGCGCTTTGCAGAAACCTTACCTTCTTTATGTCAAAAAATCAAAAAAATAAAAAAAATCCCCAAAAATAAATAAATTGCGGAAAAAATATTTTTTTTTCGTTTCAAAATTCGCAATTTCCCACGGAAAATTTAATTTATTAAAACCAACGCCTACTTTCCAACTTTTTTAAAATTCTTACAAAAACAATCGTAAAAGTAATCGGGTGAAGTTGAGAGGACATTTAGCTGTTTTTTATCATAACCTGTCGTGATTTCGGCCCCGTTCCGAGTGAATTATGGGCGCCACGCGAACATCACTTTACCTTGCTTTCCCATTTCCACCGGTCCAAAGCGCCTCACGTCAAAGGCAGTGGGGGAAAAAAAGGGAAACGTTGGAAGATGAGGGGTAATGGTGTTCTTAAAAGTGTTACAAGTCCGTTCGCAATGTCGCTGGAGTGATTTCTGCGACATGCACTGTGCATAGAAAGGCAGGGACAGCCAAAAAAAGCCTATTGCACGGTGCAATCAGCGGGAAATTGCACAGTGCATGGTAAACTTTTGTTTCCCTAAAGTTCATGTCGCGGAAATCACTTCAGCCGACTTTACAGACCACAAAGTCGCTGGAGTAATTTTTGATGTTTGCACTGTGCAAAAAAAGTCATGGCCCAAGCGACAGCCAAAAAAGCCTATTGCACGGTGCAAAAAGCATGAAATTGCACAGTGCAACGTGAACTCCTTTTGTTTTTTCACAGTGCATATCGCAGAAATTACTCCGGCGATTTTACGGACAAACTATTAAGTTGATTTTCTAGCCTTTTAGCGAATAATCGACAAAAAGTTTTAAATTTTGGTTTTTTTTGCTTTCAATTCCTTACAAGAGAGCCAAGTGCGACGCACAGAGTATCTTTCAGTTTTGCAGATTTGTTGGGTATATGCCGTATATCAATTTCTGAAAGTCTTAGCTCACGCTCTACAGGCGCAACCGAGATATTCGACGATCTTTGCGGCCGAGAGAGTACGCGAAATGCGGAAAGCGGTCAGAGAGCAAACACTTTTTGGCCTTCTCTTTGACAGTTTCGCGCAAAAAAAAATAATTTTTTGCGGATACATTGCCCTCAGGGGCAAAAATAGGCATAAAACTTTTTATGCCATATTTCGCCAAAAAAGTGTGATTTTTAACCAAATTCTGAGCTAAGAACCTCGGTCGTTTCTGCAAAGCGCGAACTATGAGTCTCGCATATGTATATATTAGAAAAATTTATTCTACGTCCCAGTAAATCCAAAAAATGATGACTAAAGAAAAGAGTCTTTTAAAAGTTGCCAAAACTCCTCTCCAACCTCTTCAACTCATCCTTTCATTAATATCAATAACTCTTTTCTTCTTACAAATGTCTTGCAAATAGCTTGACTCATATATAGTTTTTTCTCCCTTTTCAGCAGCCGCTGTCTCGGCCCCTGCTTTACAGTAAAACCCATAAATATTAATTTGGTTTTTACAGACGCGTGTTCAACGCCAGTAATTTGTTAAAAACGGATCGGCCCCGTTTGAAATCGACGTTGAATTGAGCCCGCTGACAAATGGTTGCGCCAAAAAAAAAGAGTTGAGAGGGGCAAAGTTTTACAAATTTTTCGAAGAATCTTTTGGAGAAGAGACAGCGTCTTGACTCATCGATGACGGGGGAAGATACGTTTTTGAAAATGCTTTTCATTGAAAATAGTGAGAATACAGTAGGAAATTGAGAGGAATGGTGTTATAGGAGGGCTTCGTCGCAAGGGCTACACTACCATCAAAATAATTGCAATGTGAAGATTGAAAATTTAAAAAAAAGGTAAAATACGGCTTATCAAAAATTGGCAATAACAAACATTAAAATTTACCAAAGCAAACGCGAGATTTTTAACTAACGCTTTTCAGAAAAATACCTTCAAAATTGAATAAAAATTAAGATTACAATTGGTTAAGATCAATGCGAATTTTTGTTAACGCGCGTTGCCAAAGCCATTAAAATTTTTGGATCAAACATGTCTCAGCGCCGAACTAGAGCTCCTTTCTCTTGTGAATCTAGCACTCGTTTCATCAAAAGTCAGTTGGTTTATTTTGGATACCCTTTAATTAGATCTCCTGCAACCACTTTCATTAATCTGTATACATACTAGTCGATTTGAAAAGTCATTTGAGAGATTTTTGGCGCTTGCACTGTGCCAAAACGGACAGAGTGCACTCGCCAGCCGAAAAAATCCTATTGCACGGTGCAAAAGCAAGAAATTGCACAGTGCACAGTGAATTTTCGTTTTTGCACAGTGCATGTTTCAGAAATCACTCCAGCTACTTTCCGGACGGACTACAGTACTAGTACCACATATAAAACCCCTTTTCAGCGAACTACTGCACAACAAAACACAAATAATTTTTTCATTCCCTGATTGCACACCCTTGATCAAAGATTCTACATGCTTTCCAACTGTAATTTCCTACAGTAATCTTAAAATAAAAACAAAAACCCCTGAGGTCATCAAAAATTTACCCTCTAAACTTGCAACAATGTCCCCTTCCATTACTACCTCATTAATGCGGTAGTAATGGCGTCCCCATAACCCGAGCCACTTTTACAATACCATTCCAACAAAAAAGATAGCACAAATTGGATTCCCTTCCTCTCGTCGGCTGAATCACAAGCGTCTTCTGATTCGCCGCCTCAGGGCCCTTTGCGGCACGCTTCTCTTTGACAAAAAACCGCCCCGATTTCGGTGCGAAACAACGATTGATAGACGGGGCAGGGGACTGATATTAACGTCGTAGACAAGTGGAGGCGATCAAGAAGTTCGTCGCGACAATGCTAATACGTTATAATGTAAGTGGTCGGAGTGGAAGTGATAAGTAATGGGATAAAAGTGGAATCTGGGGAAATGGCTCGAAAAAAAGTGCAATTGCTTTGAAATTTGTGTTGAAATTTGGGCAAAATACGTTTTAAGAGTTGCAAAACAAATCGCCAGGTACAAAAAAATATTATTTGTTATAAAGAGGTTTAGTAATACAAAGGCTCAGTCCAGAATTGACTCTTTGGAGTTCTGAACTTGTTTGTTATGGACAGGCGCACGTCAAATCGTCAAGGGAAGCCTTCAAGTTGGCGATTTGTCTTTGACACTTTGCAACATCGAAGAAAAGTAATTTTTTGGGTAACTAAATTTGCCATTTCTTGTTAGAATTTACTGAAAAGTATCGCAATTGTTGTAAAAAAATTATCTTATTGTGCTTTGGCAGTGATTTTGCCGTTTTCTTTCAAATACTGGCTATAAGCGTAAATGAAGAAAAAAGGGGACAGCTAGGAAAATAATTTTTTGCACATGTTGCAAAGTGTCAAAGACGAATTGCCAACTTAAAGCTTTCCCTCTGCCTTGTTTTTTCGATTTGACGTGCGTTGTACAGAGACTTCACGGTACCGCATACATCCCTGGAACAAAAAATCCCTGTACTTCAAAACTTGTTTATAACAGATCATTTCAAATGCCCCAACGTGTCGATTTTAGACCAAAACAAACTGATGTACAACAAAAGTCTTGTACTAGTCCTTCCGTCAAGTCGCTTGAGTGATTTCAGCGACATGCACTGTGAGCAAACAAAAGTTTACTTTGCACTATGCAATTTCTTTCTTTTTGCACCGTTCCGTAAGCTTTTTTGTGCAGTCGCTCACTTCATTTTTTGTTGCACAGTGCGGACACCAAAAATCTCTCCAGCGACTTTCCGGAGGCACTAGTATTGACATTTTTTTTGAATTTTTGCTGAAACACCTTTTTTTCGATTTTTTTTGTTTTTTTTGGTCAAAAGATTTTTGATTGTTTGTATAACTCGAAATGCGACGCTCACAAATTCAGAAGCCCGAAAGATCGTTTTGGCGCAGACGCAAACCTCTGAACAACAAAAACCTTCAATCTCTTTACACATTTATTTACAAATTTACTGAGGTTTTCCGATATTTTCCAGAGTAAAAATAGTTACTAAACGACCAGTAACAACCTTTAATCCCTCAATGATCAAAATGTCATTTCAATGACATCATGATACCGCCAAAACCCCCCTCTCTCCAAGCCCTTGATTTCGCGCAAACCAAGCGGCTTGTAACACTTTTTGCGGTTGAAAAAAAAGTCCTCAACCCAATTCCGTTTGCGTTGCGGCCACAAAGCGCCATTTATCACGGCGCCCGGCTTATTTTCAAGCCGTCAGATTGGGCGCTCCGAAAATAGCATCGTTTTGGGGGCACAACTTGGGCGGGGAGGGCGTGAAATATTGCCCATGAACTTCAGGCGGGGCTCGGGGTTACATTTGAGGATGGGGAATGTAAAATTTGGCTGTGGGAGTAAAGATTAAAGTGTGGAAAGGGCCTGGGAATAGAGAAGGGTGCAGAAAAGGCAAACTGCGATACTATAGACAATTCATTGCCAAATAAACAATCAAACCGTCGTATCTTCCATACGAGTTTCTCTGTAAAATCGGCTGAAGTGATTTCCGCGACATGCACTTTGGGGAAACAAAAGTTCCCCTTTGCACTGTGCAATCTCCCGCTGATTGCACCGTGCAATAGGTTTTTTTGGCTGTCCCTGACTTTCTTTGCACAGTGCATGTCGCCAAAATTACTCTGGCGACATTGCGAAGGACTAGTGTAGACAACTAGTACATATAGTCGCAAATCAAATTTTTAGGAATTGGTACGTGGCCAATGCTCAACATGAGTTCTGGCCATTTCTTTGCAAAACTCTCAGCTCTACTTGGAAGAAATTAGTTTTCGATCAATCTAACATGACTATGATTGAAAAAAATTTGGAAGGCGTATTTTAAACCACGGTCTTTGTAGGTGTTCTTTATAGTCTTTGATTTATTACATATTCAACTTTCCAAAAATTTACAAACTACTACAACTACAAAAACAAAAAAAAATAGTTAATATTTACTAGAATAACAATATTTCAATTACTTGGCCCTCCAAGTTATCCTCACCGGGACGGTCAGCAAATATCCATGGTCATAGATGTATATCCTCTTGTCAAACGGATTGTACGACATCATGTTGGCGTTCCGATACAGATTCACCCAATGAATGTTGGGCTGTTGATATCTCTCGCGGTAAAAATCGTAAGCAATCGAGATTTCGGACTTCAAATCACTTGAACTTTGAACCTGAAAAAATGGAAATTTTTTGAATTTTTAAAAATAATTTTTTGTAAAAAACAAGAGAGGTGCACGTCAAATCGTCAAGGGAAGCCTTCAAGTTGGCGATTTGTGTTTGACAGGTCGCAACATCAAAAAAATAATTTTTTTGGGTATCTAAATTTGCCAATTCTTGTTAGAATTTGCTGAAAAGTATCGCAAATTGTTGAAAAAAATTATTTTATTATGCTTTGGAAGCTATTTTGCCGTTTTCCATCAAATACTCGCTATTAACGCAAATCAAAAAAAATGCAGCAGCTAGGAAAATAATTTTTCGCAGGTGTTGCGAAGTGTCAATGACGAATCGCCAACTTGAAGACTTTCCTCTCTCCTGTTTTTTCGATTTGACGTGAGGTTCCCCAAGTGCTGCCCACAGATTTTTTTCAAATTTTGCACACACGTTATGCATGGTTCCCATATCAATTGCCGAAAATCTTAGCTCGCGCTTTGAATGCACAATCAAGATATTGAACGATCTTTGCGGTCGAGAGACTACACGAAACGTGGAGAGCGGCCAGAGAGAAAAACACTTTTCTATATCCTTTCCAGTTTCGCGTGGAAAAAATTGATTTTTTTGTAAAAACACTGCTCTCTACGATAGAAATAGAATCGAAACTTTGCATGCCTAAAGCCGCAAAAAATTGTCTCATTTTTGTTGACTTTTGATCGAAATATCTCGGCCGTTCCTGCAAAGCGCCCTATACAGAAGTCTCGCATATTTCTCTGAATTTGTCCCAAGTTTCATCAAAATTTGAGCGTCGCACTTGGAGTAATGAAAAAAATCAAAAATGTTTTAATAAAAAAACAAAAAAAGATCGAAAAAAGATTTTTTGGCTAAAAATTCAAAAAAATTTCCAATACTAGTCCGTCCGGAAAGTCGCTGGAGTAATTTTCGCACTGTGCGAGAAAAGACAGGATGCGAGCAACAGCCGAAAAAAGCCTATTGCACGGTGCAAAACGCAAGAAATTGCACAAGAGAGGTTTTGTTTTTGCACATTGCATGTTGCCGAAATCGCTCCAGCGACGTACTACTTCAAAAAATTGTTAAATTCTCTACCAGCAATGTCACAGAGAATTCAAGTTCTTCTAACTCTCCTTACCACGTATAACACGCCACAAACAACAAATCCATTGGCCATATCGGTATGATTTATCATGGTCAAGTTGAAGGTCTCATAAACGGTCAAATTGTTGATGTCCAATTTTGTAACCGCCACAAAGTCTTCGTCCTCGTAGTGAAACATGACCCACAGAGCATTCTCGTCGACAGCCATGTCAAAGTAGTTCATGGAGTGGTTGAAGAGGTACTGAAAACAATGTAACGTGGAAATGGGGGTTATGTCTTATTATTTTCTACTAATTTGGCCTGTATTCGCATAAGAGGCGTAGATATTCAATATGCCAAATATGAAATTAAACTAAATTTGTGCCAAGATTTATCAAAATCTGAGGATCGCACTTGGAGTACTAATCCGTCCGGAAAGTCGCAGGAATGATTTTTGGTGTTTGCACTGTGCAAAAGAGTCAGAGTGCGAGCGACAGCCGAAAAAAGCCTTTTGCACGGTGCAAAAAGCAAGAAATTGCACAGGGCATGGTGAATTTATTTCATCACAAGTTGAAAAATGGTACTACAGTTGCTGAAATAATTTTTTGCCTTTACGCTGTGCACCATGCAAAAAAGGCCACTGCACGGTGCAAAATGGCGGAAAATTGCACAGTGCAAAGTGAACTTTTGTTTTTGCACGGTGCAGGTTGCGGAAATTGCTGCAGCGACGTTGCAAAGGGTACTCCGCTGATAACAAAACCTAGTACTTCCGCTGATAACAAAAATAAAGTGGAACCTTTGCAAATGAACCGTTAAAAAAAACTTTGTCTATTACGAACCACTTCAAAGGTTTCATAAGTCAATTTTTAGTTTTAGTTTTCGTATTTTACCCTTTTAACGTACGTTTTCTCCCTTATGCGCCGCTTTGTTGTGAACAATGACTTCTTCGTAGCTCTGTGTTCCCAGCTCGTACTTGGCGATCTTGGGTGTTCCGGCACGATGGTAATAAAAGGAGCCGTTGAAGAAGACATTGTTAGTTCCTTTGAAGAGATGAGGTAGTTTGTATCTAAAACATGCCATGATAATACAAGTGCCTACTTTTTTAGGACGTTCTGTCTTCTCATTTCGGCTTCGTTCCGGAACTCGTAAAGAGCATCACCTTCGAAGTGGTTGGTGAGCCAACGTTTCTGGGAGTCCTGAAAAAGTAATTCTCAGCGTTTCAGCGAAAGGAATGTTATTCAACGCTCGGCTTGTACATACAATCGAGTCTCTGTACAACAACTAACTAAATTTATTTGTTATATAATAAATAGTAAAGTCTTTTTTGGTACTTAAGTTCATCTCAGCCTAAAATTCAGTTGTTTGAGCTCTAAATTTTTCTGTTGCTCTTTCGTATTTTGATATCTGGCCTCGCTGTAAACCGTACTAAAGGGCCTGAACAACTTCTTTTGAATCGCACGTTAAATAGAGAAGGGAACTCTTCAAATTGGCTTTTCGTCCTAAGATTTATCGGAAAAATTATTTTAAAATTTTTAAAAGTTTGGCTGTTATTTTGCCGTTTTCCGTCCAATACTGGCTATAATAAATCTATAGAAAAAAGGCGGCAGCTAGGAAAATAAGTTTTCACACGTGTTGCGCAATGCCAAACGACGATAAGCCAAATCGCTGAGTCCCCCCTCCCTCTTGTTTTTAGATTTGACGTGGGTCGCACTTTGAGTGCTTTCCCCTGTACGCTTTGACGACCCGAACCGTATTTCTCTTACCTCTCCAGTCTTTGGATACGCATCCCTCATCCACGACCCGTAGAAGGTGTTGGCATGCGCATGGAAGACGGGTTTGCCGACTCCTTGCAGGAAACAGTCTGAAAATAAAATCAGCATCTTCGATTACGACTTAAAGGAACAGTACAGCTACTTTTGAATCGCGCTTTTTATGGCGGGGAAACGAAATGTACAAAATGTTTTTTCTTCTACTGTACCAATAACAACGAAAAAAAATAATGGTGATTCTACATGCTTGCTAATAATTATTTTACTGTCCGCACCTCTGCCGCCTTTGTTTTTGCGGCAGGACGGACATAAAAAATTTTTTTTGACATTTCGTTTCACTTGCCGTAAAGCGCGAAATTCAAAAGTAGTTGTTCTGGCCCTTTAACTCAAACTCACGAGCCGTTGCGCCTTGAATATACGCCGTCTCGGTGCTCGTTGACAGGTCGATTTGGTCGTGGTAGGAGGTGAAATTGGCCATACAAACCCGGAGGCACGCGTCCGACTCTGTTTCGTTTTCTAGCATCTAAATTCAACATGACATGCTTTGCTGTATATCCTGATATCAACCTGTTGGCGATTTAGGCACTACATTGTCAGGAAAAGCGATTGTATCGCAACAAATTTGAACTTACATATTCAACAAAACTTGGCAACATCTTATCCACCCCTTTCGGCCCTCCATCTCCATCCATGGTAATTCTACTGGAACATTTCATCTCTTCGATCTTAATTATCGATTAGTCATCGTAATGGGTCAAATTTTATATCAAAAAAATTGGAAATTAACTGTTTGGGGTACTAGTATGTCCTTAAAGCCGCTGGAGAGATTTTAGCGACATGTACAGTGCAAAAAAGGTCAGAATGCAAGCGACAGCCGAAAAAAACCTATTGCACGGTGCAAAGAGCAAGAAATTAGGACCTTTAAGCGCGAGTAGAACTAAAGTCTCGACAATTTTGCGCGGTGCATTTTTTTCAGATTTTCGCCGTCGTTGCGGCGATTTCCCGCTTTTACCCAAACGACATGCCCCGAGTAGTATGTCCGTAAAATTGCTGGAGTAATTTACGCGACCCGCACTGTGACAAAACAACAGTTCGATATGCGCTCTGCAATTTCTTGCTTTTTGCACCGTGCAATAGGCTTTTTTCGGTTGTCGCCCGCACCTTGACGTTCTTTGCACTGTGCATGTCGCCGTAATCGGACTAGTATCTTCAAGAACTGGATTTTCCTACACATCACCATGCCTACCTTTGGACACGACTTTTCGCTCATCACATAATTTTCAGTTACAGGGCAATCAACGCAAATCGCCTCGGATCCAGCCATTCCCGGAGGGCCAATTGGTCCTGGAGGGCCGGGAAGCCCTTGGATTCCGGGTCGGCCAATTGGGCCTGCTTGACCTGGTGGGCCTATGGGCCCTTGGTCGCCAGGAGGTCCGGGAGGTCCTCTTTCACTACCCTTCTCATCAGTGCAATATTTATGAACTTCTAGGCATTTTTCGAGCAGATCGTCCATCTTAATAGAAATTGATGAAAAAGTGTAATATATTTGTGCGTGTAATGTGAACCGGTTTAGTGTTAGTCAAATATATCAAGGTAAAGCGTACCAGAACACATGTTTCTACCACAATTTTAACAAGATTCCCAAAATTTCAGATCAAAATTGCCAAAACACCCAAATATAATATATTATCCATGACCCACCTGAATCTTGCTCAACGAATGCACCCACAAGTCCTTATTTTTCATATCATGACTGTTGGTCATGTTGATTACGGTCTCTTTGAGGCCTCGTTTAACTCTTGGTGCGTCCGTCAGACAGCTTTCCAAGCATTCGTCAGCCTTGCGTTTCAAGTCAGCCCAAGCCAAGAGGGTTAATAGAAATATGAATCCTTGGCTAGCGGTCAAACGCTTCCATGGAACTTCGGTCTTCGTGATTTGATTGTTAGTCTGTGCCATTGTACGTCAATTGAGGTAGGGAGTAATTGAAAAATTGGCGAGAAAATTTTTAGCAATACATTTTATTGAAAAAAGGGAAAAGCGGCGATGATCAAGTTATAATTTGTTTATTTTTGGCTTTTCACAAAAATTGAAACGATTTTTTTTTCTAAAATCACAGAAAAGTGTTGAGGGTGGATGAAATTTGATCCCCCCTGTTATGAGGGAATTCAAAATAATTAATTTTTGGGAAAAAAGTTGAAATTTTTGAATTTAAGATTGAATTTTTGTTTTATTCTCAAAATTTTGGCTTGTGCTCTGCAGCCGAGATATTTAACAACCTTTGCGGCCGAGAGAGTACGCGAAATGTGGAGAGCGGTCAAAGAGAAGACATTTTTTGGCCATATCTTTCGCATTTCCTTGCGAAAAAATTGATTTTTTGTGGAAACATTGTCTTTTGCGGTAAAAAATAGGTATCAGTCTGTCAGGAAGATAAAGTAGATTTGTCACGCCTTGGAATTGCCTACCAGTGGCGCTTGGGATGTGTAACTGCGGCGAGGCGCGATATTTTGCTGCGACCACTCGACATTATTTTCCATACAGACGGATATGTAAACGTTTGATATAAATTAAACTTACAAGGGAAGTACCCCAAGTGCAACGCTCGGAATTTGATGAAACTTGGCACAAATTTAGAATAATTTTTTAAGGCCTGTGTTAGACTCCTAGCTTGCGCTTTGCAGAAACGACCGAGATTTTTAGATCAAAATTTGGCAAAAATGTGATACTTTTTCTGCCATAAAAAGTTTTACGCCTATTTCCGCCGTAGAGCGTAATGTTTTGACAAAAAAAAACTGTTAGTTATGGCCAAAAAGCGCTTTCCTCTGTGATCGCTCTCCGCATTTTGCGTACTCTCTCAGCCGCAAAGATTGTTGAATATCTCGAGTGTTCCTGCAAAGCGCGAGCTGAAATTTTTAGGAATTTTTATGCGGCCTATGCTTAAAGGATCAGTACGGCTACTTTTGAATCGCTCTTTTTATGGCGTGGAAACGAAATGTCCCAAATGTTTCTTTGTCTACTGCACCAACAATAATTGAAATAAATAATCGTGACATTGTACATGCTTACTAATAATTATTTTCCTGTTTGCAACTCTGCCGCCTTTGTTTTCGCTGTAGGACATAAAAAAACCTTTGGGACATTTTGTTGTACACGCCGTAAAAAGCGCAATTCAAAAGTAGCTGCACTGGCCCTTTAACGTGTGTGAAGAATTTAAAGAAAATCAAAGCGTCGCACTTGGGGCACTGCCCTTGTTAGCAAAAAAAATGCAGCTTTCTTCCCAACTTCTGGCCCAAAATTCCCGATTGTTTTTGCAAAGCGCGAGCTAAAAGCCAACATATCGTAGTATATATCGTAGAAGAAACAATCCTAAATTTATGCCAACTTTCATTGAGTGTTGCATTTGGAGTTCGTCTGCTGTCAGTTTTACGGCGTTCATCCTGTCTGTTGAGAAGAATAAATCGCACATACATGTTTACCAACATTCCTTTCCCATGCGACCAAGAGTTTCATTTCTTTACTTCCTTGCCTTTTCACCCATCTTCTTGAAGGCGATGAGCGAAAACTTTTTAATCAATTCTTCCCGTCCCATTGATTGTTCGATCACGAGAGCCTGCATTTTAGAATTATTAATCAAGTTATGTTGTAAACAATTGCAGAGGTGTTTAAAGTATACATCGAAATAAACAGAAAAGTTACGTGCATTCAAAATATTCGCTTATTGCGACAATATAAAGACCTTTTCCGGTTCAAATTGCTCATTAAGAAGTGCTCATAGCAAAATTTCTCAACGAAAAATTCAAAAATGCTCTCTAAAAATTGGATTTTGATGACGTTCTCTCTAATTTTGTTGATGTCAAGTGCAATTTCGAAGCCTGTTGCTGATGCCAAGGCTCAATTGTTTGCCTCGTACGCGGACTCAATGACTGCCGGCTCCATCTTAGCGCCATGGGGAGGAAACTTGGGTGGAAGCTACAGTAACCCGTACGGAAGCTTCAGCAATTCGTACACTGGTGCTGGACGCTACAGTAATGCTGCTGGGTTCTTGTAAGGGTGAGTCAAGAACATGTTTTGGCTGTAAAATTATGTTTGGGCTGATGTGGTAAAAATTCAAGTCGTTTTCACAAGGGAAGTACCACAAGTGGGACAATCATCGTCAGATTTTCTTTAAGTTTTGAACACACATTGAGCATATGTCATACATATATCATTTCCTGAATGTTTTGGCTCGTGCTTTGCAAGAGCAGCCGAGGTATTCAACGATCTGCCGAGAGAATACACGAAGGGTGGAGAGCGGTCAGAGAGAAGATCACTTTTTAGCCATATCTTTGCCATTTTTGCGGGGAAGAAATTGATTTTTTGTGAAAACATTACCATCTACTGTAGAAATAGATATGCCACTTTAGATGCCAAAATTTGCAAAAAAATCCCACATTTTTGCCAACTTTCGACATAAAAATCTCGGTCGTTTCTGTAAAGCGCGAGCTGAAAATCTCATATATATCTTAAGAAAAAATCGAGTAAACTTGTGCCAAGTTCATCAAAATATAAGCTTTGCACTTTGGTTACTGCCCATGTTAATAAAAAAAGCTAAACCTTTTTAAACTGAAATTTTTAAAGCCCCAGGGAAAATTGGGAGATAAGTTTTTAAATCAATCTTTTTGCGGAAAGACTAATCAATGACTTCCATCACCAACTGACTAGTCGCGGCTAGAATCTACGGAAAGTCGTTGGAGTGATTTTTGGTGTTTGCACCGTGCAAAAAAAGCCCATAAAAGCCTATTGCACGGTGCAAAAACCAAGAAATTGCACAGTGCAAAGTGAATTTTTGTTTTCTCACAGTGCATGTCACAAAAGTCACCCCAGCGACTTTACAAACGCACCAGCATATAGCATTTGCCAATTTCCAGCCTTTATAAAGCCATAAGGTTTTTCAAACAGCGTGTTTTCGTTGCAACGGCTCCAACATTCAATTTTTTGTTTTTACTATTTCCCAATGTCTTTGTCTGATCGTCAGCGTAAGCAACCATATGTATATAAAGCTAGCTCTACTTACTTTCTAGTGAAGTGTTTAAAATGCGACGTTCAGATTTTCTTTAACTTAGGCTCACACGTTGGGAATGGGTTGCAAATCAACGTCTAAAAGTATTAGGTTTGCAGTTTTCAGGGAAAGCCGAGATATTCAACGATCTTTGCCGCCGAGAGTTTACGCGATACGAGGAGGGAGGTAAAAGACAAACCATGGGTTGGAATTTTGCCAGTTTCAAGTACAAAAAGTCTATCGGCCGCAATGATCGTTGAATATTTCGGCTGTCCATAAAGTTTCTTTGTTTACTGTACCAATAACAACAGAAAAAAATAATGGTCTACATGCATACTAATAATTATTTTACTGTTTGCACCTCTGTCGCCCTTGCTTTTGAGGCAAGACGTAAAAAACTTTTTTGACATTTCGTTTCACACACCGTGGAAAGCGCAATTCAAAAGTAGCTGTTCTGGCACAAACGGAGAGTACTGCTATCATATAATACATTTGAATCGAGCTTTTACGGCGTTCTGACACTTTTAGGGGAGGGGACGCCCAAAGATTTGACTCCCATTTTTTCACAAATCGCTACCGTTGGTCCCAAACAGGATAACACTTTTTGGCCGTATCTTTGCCAATTACGTGTAGGAAAAATTAACTTTTTGTGGAAACATTACCCGCTATGGTAGGAATAGACATGAAACTTTTCATACCTAAATTCGCAAAAAATATCACATCTTCGCCGACTTTTGGTCTAAAAATCTCGGTCGTTTCTGCAAAGCGCGAGTTAGCAGCCTGACATATATTTTACAGAAAAATTTACTCTAAATTTTTGACCAATATGTGAGCATTGCACTTGTTCTGTTAATGAAATTTTAGAGCGCAAAAAACACTTACTTTTTGCGTAAACATCGCGTTACTTGTCAATATTATTTCCCGAAGAATTCCTTTTAAAAGTTCAGTTTCCGTGATTGCGAAACCGCACGCAGCCTCAGGGTGGGTTTAAAGTACCGCCTCAAAAATGATCCGAAAAGTCCGGGGCCTTCGAATATTACGGTTGTTTCCAAAGGTTGCATTATAAATTCCCCTTTCTGCTTCGGAATTCCCATTTTCTTCGAAAACTTTGCGCGATGCACTCTAAACTTGTTGTAGCGATTTTATTTCTCTTGACATTTTGTTGCTTCGCAACGGCGAAGCCGGTAGCCAAGGCGCAAGTCCTGGGATATGGAGATGCGTTCACTTCCGGTACGATCCTCGCCCCGTGGGGCGGTAATCTCGGAGGCGGTTGGACGAATCCGTTTGGCAGCTTCCAAAACTCCTACAGCGGCGTTGGCCGCTACAGTAATGCTGCCGGGTATTTGTAATTGTATTCTACTGTAACTGTTTGTAATATTGTATATGTAAGTGAATTTATTTTTTGGGGGAACAACAAGTTTGAGCGGGGGATGTTGGGATTTCGTTTATTAGCCCTTCCGTAAAGTCGCTCGAGTGATTTCCGCGATATGCACTGTGAGAAAACGGAATTTAACTTTGCACTGTGCAATTTCATGCTGTTGGCACCGTGCAATAGGCTTTTTTCGGATGTCCCTTGCACCCTAACCTCTTTACAAAGTGCAAACAACAAAAATCAGTGACTTTCCGGACGGACTTGTTTTGGTTCGATTACACATAAAAGAATTAAAACCTTATTTATTAAAGGGCCAGAACAACTAGTTTTGAATTGCGCTTTTTACGGCGTGTGAAACGAAATTTCAAAGAACTATTTGTATGTCCTGCAGCGAAAACAACGGCGGCAGAGTTACAAAAACAGTAAAATAATTATTTATAAGCATGTAGAATGTCACGATTATTTTTTTCCGTTGTTATCAGTACAGTAGACAAAGAAACTTTTTTGACATTGCGTGTCACACGACGTAAAAACACAATTCAAAAGTAGTTGTTTTGGCCCTTTAAAAAACCCTGTTCCAAAAGTGACACCACAAGAAATGTCAGTGCAGATAGCAATTGCTGCAGGCGCTTGCAAACCAAGCTTCTATTGGGCAGAGTTTGTAAGCGGTCCGAGTCGTGTACATAACAGCTACAAGCCGAGCGCGACCTTTGCCAGTCCATCAACGCTGTGCGGATTACCGTAGCATCATTCGTAAGAGCATACCATAAATCCTTACTCAATATACATGCAATATTTTATTGCCACTCGACCGGTCGGTAGAAAACGGCAAAATAATTTTTTGGCCGTTCACTGTGCAAAACAGTGAGAGCGACAGCCAAAAAAGCCTATTGCACGGTGCAAAAATAAAAAAAAATGCACAGTGCAAAGTGAACCTTTGTTTTCGCACAGTGCATGTCGCCGAAATCACTTCAGCGACTTTACCGACGGTCTAGTACATATAGTTTTGTTACATAAAGGTGGATCTTGCCTAATAGTTACATTTGGCCTAATAGTAACTATGGGGAAATTATCTGTACTGGTCTTTTAAACGTTTGTGACCTCTGAAATTGTTGTTTGTAGACGATTTGGGTTGTTCGGGATAGAAGTTCCATTGCAGTCGGTTTTCGCTCGCTTCGGACTATAATCATCAGCCAACCTTCAAACTACATCTTCTTTCAACAACAAGTTCTGTGGTCAATCGGTTGAAACTTGTTGAATTCGATTCTGCACGCAACCGTTCATTGATGTCTGCTCTTTCGGGTCGCTGCATCAGACATTTCGTATCTTCTCTGATGTCCTCATCAAGATTGAACTCTTTTCCCCTACCACTTCACTTGAAGCCGTTCGCGCTTTAATGATTTAATGACGTCGATCACAAGACGTATATTTTGCAATGGTTGAGTGTTCCGCGCTCCGTTACCCCCCCCCCCCCCCCCCTCTTCCATGAAGAAATAATTGTAATCAAAGGCTTCGGGAAGGTGTTTCCCTTCCACCCCACCACAAGGCTGGGTAATCGCATAAAGAGCCACACCCGCCTGTTTACGGGCTTCATTCGTAACGCAAACAAGTCGCTATATATATACCGTACGGTGCGCACACATTCTCGCTAACTAACTATGGCTATGAACATTGCGCTAATATTTGTTGTACTATGCGTGGCGGTTGCGGATGCGAAGCCGGCGCCAAATCCACAGATTGTGGCGGGCTTTGCTGACTCCATGACCTCGGGCACTATTGTATCGCCTTGGGGCAATAGTGGAGGAGCCTGGTCCAATCCATATGGAAGCTTCGCCAACTCGTACAGCGGCTATGGACGATATAGCAATGCTGCAGGGTTCTTGTAAATTTAATGGACACAACTATTGTAGCAGCGTATGATACTTGTAAGTGAATTTATTGTTGAACGACTACATAATATCATGCTTGACCTGGCAAGGGGGGAACGAGGGGATCAAAAAAAAGTTTTTTGATTTTTTTAGTTTGGCAAAAAAGTGTTGTGGTAAGGGGAGACCATAGGCAAAATATTTCACACGATTTTTTTGGGTTGGCGAAAAAGTGTTGTGGTAAAAGGAGACCAAAGAAAAGTTTTCTGATTCTTCCGGGTTGGCGAAAAAGTGTTGTGGTAAGGGGGGACCAAAGAAAATTTTCATTGATTTTTTTCGGTTGGCGGAAATGTTATGGTAAGAGGAGAGACCAAAGGCAAAATATTTTATATATGATTTTTGGGATTGGTGGAAGAATGTTATGGTAAGGGGAAGGAACCAAAAAAAAATTTTTTTTGGGTTGGCCGAAAAATGGCATAGTAAGGGCAGCAAATTTATTTTTGATTCTTTTTTTTTGTTTGGTAGAGCAAAGTGATAAGGATAACGAGGGTCTGCTTGGCCCCCTCCCCCCCCCCCCCTTTGTCATCTTGTTTATCTCCTCAATATGCACAGTTTGCGGTCGCTTTGTCCTAACAAGGGGGGGGGGGGTGTTTTAGAGGGGCTATACACAATTGAACAAAAGCAGACTCAAGTCCAGCGCATTATTATCTTACATTATAGGTTGGAAGTAAATATTATGCAAAAAATATTTTCCAGGAAGTCCTCAAAGAGATAAAGGAAAGTATAGCAAAGCGTCTGCACAACAAGCTCTCGTACAACGAGACTTCACTGTAAGAGAAAATTTCACAGATCCTGAGAGTTTTTGGACTTGTTGTACAGAGGGCTCGACCTATTTCAAAACTTCAACATACAAATAAAGTTAACTCTTCCGTATTTTACCATTAACTCATTTAAAAGTATACGCAAAGATGTTTAGATACAACTTCTCAGCACTTCAAACATTTTGCCACAATTGGGACCGTTTTGGTCCCCGCCCGGTTTAGTCTCCAGGCCATTTTTGTCCCGTGCCCCTTTCGGTCCAGAATTTTCTTTGGTGATATCAGTCAACGGTATCTTGGCATACATTTGCCATAATCCCATGTGGTCTTAGCCTATGCGAAAAGCTACGAACGTCGACTTAGCCCTCAAACCTTTGGACCGGTGATACCAAAGCCAAGCGGATATTTTTGGCCGATCTTGGTCTTTGTTATGTAACAGTCGACATGGCTCTCATGCCGGGCCAAAACATCACCCGGATTTAAAAAAATTTTTTTTTTTAGCCAGTTTGGAAGCAATGTCGATGAAAGAGACAACTAGAGGATTAATGGTTCTAGGGTCATGCCAAGCTTCCACCGACTAGTATCTTCAAGGAGTCTGTCGGCCACAAGAAAGCCTCAAGTAACTACTAGTCCATTCGCAAAGTCGCTGGAGTGGTCTGCACTGTGATAAAGCAAAAGTTCGCTTTGCACTGTGCAATTTCCTGCTTTTTGCACCGTGCAGTAGGCTTTTTTGGGCCGTCGCTTGGGCCATGACTTTTTTTGCACAGTGCAAACACCAAAAATTACTGCAGCGACTTTGTGGACGGACCACTATTACTATATCACTGCTTTTGTGGGACAAAGCGTGCACGTAGCTGAGGAGTTGGTCTGGGGGAGGGGAGTGATTTTTGGGGCCACAGCCTGTCGCCGCACAAATTTACCTTGCTCCCCCTACCATTTTTTATTTTTTTCGCCGACCCTTGGCTGGGGGTTTTGCCATGCCCCCCCCCCCCCTAGCTACGCCCTGGGACAAAGACAGGATGAGGACAAAACCTGGGTGTAGACAACATCGCTCCATACGTTTATCATACCGTGAACCGCCCTAAAGCCGAAAGAAAACCGGAGCCCAGCGAAGGGAGATTGTGAAACAAGCGATTGTAAACCTACTTGCTTTTAAACTCCAATTTCAAGGCCACTTTCTCGTTTATATACACCGATCACCATTGCTGCGTACCAATCACTTACAAATCACTCTTGGTTCATCAGCACCCGGAAAATTCCTTCGCTTCGATGATATTAAATAGTGACAGGTTTGATGTCCAGGGTTTTCGCGCAAGATCTTTCTCAATCGGCTGTAACCCACTTCATGAACAGTTGAAGTGAAATGTTCGGGAAGGTTGTTAAATTTCCCGGCTTCGCACGTAAAATTGACATTCTCAGGCGCACGTTGTGGGCTTCTTAATAAGATGTTTGTTGTGTGGTTGGGAGTCAGTTTAGGGTTCGTAGCGCAACACTTATTCCTGGATGAGGTTACAGAGGGGATGGTTGAATGTGAATTTAAAGGGCCACAACAGCTACTTTTGAATTGCGTGTTTTACGGCGTGTGAAACGAAATGTCAAAAACGTTTTTTATGTCCTGCGGCGAAAGCACAGGCTGCAGAGTTATAAACAGTAAAATAATTTTTAGTAGGCATGTAGAATGTCACCATTATTTTTTTTGGCTGTTATTGGTGTAGCAGACGAAGAAACTTTTTTTGACATTTCGTTTCCACGCCGTAAAAAGCGCGATTCGAAGGTAGCTCTACTGTCCTTTTAACAGGGGAAGGGCTCAAAATGCGACGTTGAGACTTGAATAAAACTTGGCACAAATTTAGAAGTATTTTTTTAGGGCATAGTATTCTATATTCCTAATTCGCGCTTTGCAGAAAAGACCAAGATTTTTACAGGGTGTGTTAAAATTTTGCACTGTGCGGCCGTAATTTTTGTTTTTTTCTTTTTATGTCGCACCGTGCAATTTTTTTTTATTTTTTCTTGCTTTAGGCAAAAAGACTAAAGTCGTAGGCATTACCCAGCCTGGCCGTGCTTGGTATGCAATATACGTTCAGAATTGCGCTATGATATGTTTCAAAGAGCACAGTGCGGTTCAAAAATAATTTTTTTTTTTAGACTTTGCACTGTGCAGACTTTGTAATTGTATTTTGTCTCACAATTAAGTTCTCGTCTTTTTCTATTACTCTGTAACTTCATTTGACCTTTAACAACATCAAAACATTTTATCCATCATCCCCGTATATTACAGCCTTCTAATTTCAGAGCCAATCTCCATTTACCCTCAAATATCTCGCATCATGTTCAACACTTCTTTACTATCAATTTTACTCCTTCTTCTTGCCACTTTAACATCGGCCGGACCGAATCCAAAGCCTCAGCTGGTCGCGGGCTTCGCTGATTCCTCCATCTCCGGCACATGGGTATCGCCGTGGGGCGCGGGCTCGGGGTTGGGCAGTTCGTGGACCAATCCTTACGGAAGTTTCTCCAATTCTGGCAGCTACATGGGCCGCTACAGTAATGCGCAAGGAATTTTGTAGAAAGTTCTTCATTCTCCACCGAATCATCGTCGTACTTTAACTGGTTGACATGCCCATCCGCCCCTGACCGACTTCAAAATCACTCTATTTCTACACACTGTTGCTTCAGATTTTGTAGTAAGTGAAATTCTTGAGTTCCCTGAGTAATTACAGACAACGTCAACAGAACTCAGAACTAATTTGTAGGCGTAAGGAGCACTCAGGCAGCATATAAGTAATGGTTTTGGGAAGTAACTGCGGTTATTTAAGTTGTTTTCGAACGTAACTTTTGGTTTCTTTTTGTTTACCGCACAGTTTACAGTAGATTCTGAGGAGTCAGCATTTAACATGCCTGACCGATGGGATTGGTATTTTTGGGCCGGCCCCCTAGATTGAGCTTACCAGGCCAGAAAAGGCTTTGGCAGGTGGTCGCACGGTGCGGTAGGGGCCGCGGTGTGGCTTTTCGCGACAAACAATCACAGTTCACGTAAAAAACGCACTGTGCAATGATTGCTTTTTTTAAGACAATTTGTTTTGCACAGTGCGTGGTCGCGACGCACCGTGGATTCGATTCGTCGCGACAAGTTTTTTTGCCGCACTGTGCAGTGGTGTGGCTGAGGAGTTGGTCTGGGGGGGGGGGAGGTTTTTGGAACCACAGGTGCTAGCTACGTGTAAAAATTTACCCTACCGCTCCTTTACTCTCTTTCGCTTTTTCACCGACCCCAATCTGGCAGCCCCCCCTCCTGCCCCACCCCATTCCCTACTCCCCAATTACGCCCCGAGCACTGTGCAAACGTGTCAAGACTTTTGGGCCCGTCTAGTACGGTCAGTAGGAAAATATTACCGCACTAACAGGAAGTGCTCTAAGATTTCCAAAGATTTTGATAAAACTAAGCACTAATTTAGAGTAAAGCCTTCAAAGACATATGCCGGATTCCTAGCTCGCGCTTTGCAGAAACGACAGAGAATTTTGGTCAAAAATTTGCCAAGATCTGACAATTTTTTGCGAGTTTTGGAGTGAAAAGCTTTATATTTGGGGGTACCGTAAAAGGGCAATGTTTCCTCAAAAAATAAGTTTTTCGCACGAAATTGGCAAAGATCTCGCCAAAAAGTGTTTTTCTCTCTTACCTTTCTCCGTGTTTCGCGTACTCTCTTGGCTGCAAAGATCGTTGAATATCTCGGCTCTGCCTGCAAAGTACGAACTTAAACTTTTAGGAATTGATACGTGGAGCATGGTTGACATATGTGCGGAATTTAAAGCAAATCACACGGGACCCCTTTTTTTACATATTAAAACGAAAAAATTGCGCGGAATGGGAGGGAGAAGAAGTTTTGCTGTAGTTTCAAAAACTTTGGTCGATTTTCATCGCTGCTAAATTACTCTTATATCAAAATTACATTAGCGGGGCCCGCAGCGAAGTCAACGGGCTAAAAACGGTTTGTAATAGAAAGGTTTTGCTCTGCGGAGGTTCATTTTGCGCTGAAATTGTTCGTTATAGGCAGGGGTTGTTATGTGGAGGTCGCACAATGTTTGTTTCGACCTTCCAAGGCCCTGAAAATTGTCAAGGTTGTGTTATAGCGAAACCGCTGTAGTTGTTGACTGTTTTTTTTAGACCACAAGTACCAAGTACTACAAACCACCTGTGAAAAAAATTTTTCCGTACTCCCCTCCCCCCTCCCCCCTTACATCGTTTTTACTTTTTTTTGCCAACCCCTGGCTGGGGGTCCCACCATGCCCTTCCCCTAACTACGCCCCTGGCTAACTCCCTAACTAATCAAAATATCCCAAAGATCTACCAGTTTATTTTGTAACCCATCTGTTTTTGCAGCATTTCCAACCTTCACAACCTTCACCATGAGACTTCTTATAACAGCCCTTATCTTCTCCCTTATCTTTCCACTGGCCATCTCCGTTCCGCAAATGGTATCCGGCTTCTCCGACGGCTCATTGTCCGGCTCCATCGTGTCTCCGTGGGGCAGTGGTGGAGGAGCATGGTCCAATCCCTATGGCAGCTTCAGCAACTCCTACAGTGGATATGGCCGATACAGTAATGCGGCTGGGTTCTTGTAGAGCGTTAAGGTGAGTCAGAAAACACGGAGTGAGGTTGTGGTTTGCGCAAGGACGTGCTAATTCGATTATGCGTTGTGTTGTTTCATCGCTAGATGTTTTTCTCATTTAATTGCTGTAAGAGGATTATGCAAAGGCAGTCGCTGAGAGCGGAAAACATTTTTTTTTACAAATTAGAGTCAACGATTGTCGTCAACGGGCTTGTAAAACGGAGTAGTTGACAAAGGAAGTGCCCCAAGTGCAACGATAAAATTTTCTTTAAATTTTGCACACGCTTCAGATATAGAGCACATATCAATTTCTGAAAGTTTTAGCTCGCGTTTTTCAACGATCTTTGCGGCCGAGAGAGTACGCAAAATGCGGAGAGCGGTCAGAGAGAAAGACATTTTTAGCCATACCTTTGCTAATTTCCTTTGGAAAAAGTTGATTTTTTGTGAAAACATTACGCTCAATTGTAGAAATAGGCATGAAACGTTTCGTACCAAAATTTGCAAAAAATGTCATTTTTTCGCCAATTTTGAGTCTAAAAATTTCGATCGTTTCAGAAAAGCACTAGCAAGATGTCTGACATACGTCTTAAAAAAAATAATTCTAAATTTGCGCCAAGTTTCATTAAAATTTAAGCGTCGCAGGACTTCCTCTGTTAGAATCAACCGTTTTTGTTAACAGGCTTGGAAAAGGGGTTAGCCAATAATCATTTAGCGGCTCTCTGAAGAGTATAAGAAGCTCTTTGAGGACTTTGCATAGTAACCATGTCATGTCGTTTTCGGAAGCACAGACATTCACAATAGAATCCAGCAAATCTCCAGCGATCAAAAATAATTATTTATTATAGAAGAGATTGTCGTATTTTGCGCTAAAAATTCGCTATGGGTATCTTTTACATTATGCGTTTAATGAGGTTATAGTGTGCAAAATTTTGTTTTACAGAGGTTTGACCGTTATTATAACCTCATACCACTGACAATTACATTTGTTTCAGATGTTCCTTTTCCATATCTACCAACCCCTTCCCATCATCGGTGTCCATCAACCTGTCGCCTTAGAATCGTAGCCATTTTTTCTAACGTGTATGTTATTGTTTCCTTAGGCCTTTCTCCGTTGCTTTGCTATTATTTTTTGTGTACAGCCTCTATGCAAAGAGCCCCCATACAACGCAACCATATAACGAAAACATATAACGGTCAATTTCAAAGGTTTAAGTCGATTTCAGGACAAAAACAGTGTTCCTATAGCGAAACCCTTTTAAAACGAACATTTTTTTGGATCTTTGCATTTCGTTGTACAGAGATTTGTGTATTGTTTTCTTGCCATTGTTTTCCGACTATAAAGTCAGTTTTATGTTTCTTCCATCATTAAATCTTTATTTTTTTGTGTCGTAGCAACCGCTGGCTTTGTAGCCACTTTCCTGGGATTCTACCGCCTTTCCGGTCATTAGATTTCAATTTGAATATCATTCATTCAACTCTAAACATTTTTTGTCACCAATTTCTCTCCTTTTGCAAGTCACCAATCACATTGTCGTTGTTTATCGTTGAGTCGCCTTCCATCGGAAGGCCCGCCATTTCTCGAAACTGTCATCGCTCATTCTCTCGACTTGTTGTTCCGCGATGCGGCTGTAAAGTGCGGGCAAATGTTATAATAAATGTTGGCGCTCTCGCACGTTATCACATTGTAAAAATTCCCCGTTGCCAACGTGCGGTCGTTAATAAACGGTGAAACCACAGAGAGGGGTGAAGTGTTTGTAACGAGAAGTTAACGGTTGGCAAGACCCGGAGAAATTTGGTTTACACCGTCGCGAGTGCAATGATGGGAGAAATGGTCGAACAGAGGGAAGACGATTTGTGAACTGTTCGGAGGGCAGAAAGGAGATCAAAATCAAAGGACCATGTTTGGAAAGACCAAAAAAGCCGATACGAGTACGTCCGGAAAGTCGCTGGAGTCATTTTTGGACTGTGCAAAAAAAATCAGGCTGCGAGCGACAGCGGAAAAAAGCGTATTGCACGGTGCAAAAAGCAGGAAATTGCACAGTGCAAAGTGAACTTTTTTTTCCTCACATGCCGCGGAAATCACTCCATCGACTTTACGAACGGACCAGCACACACTGAATATGGTTGGAAACTTAAACTAGTAATCTTTTACGACCAAAAAAGTCCTGATATTCCAAGGGTTCTCTTTGCGTTGAATTTTGACTCTTCTCGCTGAACCAATTTTCCTTATAGGGTTTTAGCTCGCAATGTGAAGGACCCCAAGTGCGACGCTCAGATTTTTTAACAATTTTGCTTGCACGTCAGACATGTTTTAGCTCGCGTGTTGCAGGGGAGCCGAGACATTCAACGATCTTTGCGGCCGAGAGAGTACGCGAAATGTGGAGAGCGGTCAGAGAGGAAGCACTTTTTGGCCATATTTTTGCTAGTTTCTTGCGGAAAAAAATATTTTTATGTGGAAACTCTACGGCAGAAATCAACATGCAATTTTTTATTCCAAAATCTGCAAAGAAATGCTATTTTTTTCCGAGTTATTACCTAAAATTTGTCCCAGGTTCTATCAAAATCTGTGCGTCGCACTTGACGTATTTCTCCAGTCAGTTCGACGTGCGAAAAGTCACAAAAATACGCGTTGCGTTCACGTGCTAAAACTTGGACCCCATTAATTGTAACATTTTTGTGCTTTCTCTGTTTCAACCCCACCAAACTATAAAATCTCTGTCTTCGCGTCATAATAAAAAGGCGGAATCACAGCCCAATTTCAACATGTTTCTATAGACGTTTTTTAATTAGCATGGAAAAAGATGACTATATAAGGGACGAGGTGACGGGAGAAGGTGAAATACGACTGTTTTTCAGTGCTGTTATGGTAATGGACTTTATTTTTGGGTGATTTGGTTGTGCGGACATTTTACTTTGGCCTACACCGTGTGACCTCTGAAATGGTTTGTAATATGCAGCGTTGCAGGGGCGTAGCTAGAGGGCGGGAACATGGGGGTACCCCCCCCCCCCCATTCAAAGGTCTGCAAAAAAAAAATAAAAAGGGAGTAAGGAGGGAGCAAGGTAAATTTGAAGGTAAACTTTAATTTTTTTTACAGGCAGCCTACCTATGGTAAACCCCCCCCCCCCCCCCGTCCAGATCGGCTCTTCAGCTACGCCCCTGCAGCGTTGGCTTAGAGAATCCCGCAAAATTTTGGCTCGCACAGTACAGAGGTAGCCGCGATATTTAAAGAAAGCTACAAAAAAAAGGCGCATCTTACAAAAAAATAGTGTAAGTTTTAAATTAAAGGGACTTGGACTGTGCATTTTGTGGCTTTTTCCACCGTGCAATAGGTCACAGGAATCTAGAACGTTACCTAATATACTACTTCGTCCGAAAAGTCACTGCAGTGATTTTCGCAACATGCACTGTGCAAAAACAAAAGTTCCCTTTGCACTGTGCAATTTGTGGGTTTTTGCACAGTGCAATAGGCTTTTTTCGACAGCAGGCCTTTTTTGCACAGTGTATGTTGCCAAAATCACGGCCAAGTTTCACTGAAATCTTCTCGGAGCAATTCCACTGTCAGAGAGATAAACTAAAAGCGCCTAATTGTTTATTTAACTGTGATTGGCACAAAACACAGCCACAAACTCCACAAACCACTTTGCTCCTTATGACTTACTTTATTCACGTTTTTCATTGTTTTAAAGGGCCTACTTTTGAATCGCACTTTTAACGGCGTGGAAACGAAATGTCCAAAAAGTTTCTTTGTCTACCGTACCAATAACAACGGAAAAAATATGGTGACATTCTACATACTTACTTAACAATTATTTTACTATTTGCAATTCTGTCGCCTTTGTCTTCGCTGCAGGACATAAAACAACTTTTCTGACATTTCGTTTCACACGCCGTAAAACGCGCAATTCAAAAGCAGCTGTTCTGGCCCTTTAAAAGAAGCTAAAACAATTTTAGGTCTGACAAATATATAGCCAAAAAATTTTTTTCTGACCGTTGTCTGCATTTCCCGCACTCTCTTGGCCGCAAAGATTGTTGAATATTTTGGTAACAACTGCAAAACACGATTTAGAAGTTTTCGAAGTTGATACGAGGGCTCTGCGGAATTCGTGTGCAGAAAATTAAAAAAAATTAGCATCAGTATTTCACATGGTATTTCAACTGACAAAACGCATTGCATGGCCGTTGTAGGCTCGTTGCAGCGAGCCAAGTGCATAAAAACAAAAATCAGAACTTTTTTCGTCATCACTTCTGATTTTGTAACCATTCTTGGGTTTTCTCACGTAACCTCTAAACTCATAAAACAAACAGCCTTAGGCTCTGTCGTGAGTTTGTTTCCCTCCGCCACGATTGGCGTAGTTTCCACGGAAAGCGCTGTGATTAACAACGTCTACATCAAAGTTCTGTGTGCGCGATGTAAAAAGTGTGACGTTGTTCAGTGTTCGCAGCGCGCATCCAAAAAGCGACGGGCGATTTTTGATGGGGGTTTTGACGATTTTGGATCAACTGATTAAACTGTGACTTGTTCTTTGTTGATATGCTAATGCTTGCATATGTAGTGTCTGCACTTTTTTTGATCGCTAGACGAAAAAATTAATTTTGCACGGTGCATTTCACCTTTGACGCAAGTTTTCGCATTGTGCATCGATCACTGCGACATAAGCTTTTTTTCAACTGCGCCACTGCGAGCATCCGCACAGTGCAGACCGCTTTCTTAAGTTTGCACTGTGCGAAAAACAGAAAAGTGGACGGTGCGCGAGAAATAGGGAAAAAATGGCAAAATGCACTGTGCGCCGGTAATAAAAAGCGAAAAAAATCTACGCACTTTATGGAAATATTAGTAACTACATATTTGAAAGATCAAAGAAAAATCCAAAAAAACCATTTTGAAGTGTGCACTGTGCAAAAAACAGCAAAATGCACTGTGCGCGAGACAGATAGAGAAAAAAAGTCAAAACGCACTGTGCTCCGGCGTTCAAGGGCAAAAAAAAATTTACGCATGGATTTTAAAAAAATTTCCCCTAAAGCTGTCTCTAAAATTTTGCAGAAAAAATCTGTTGAGCCTGCATTGCGTCTCTAAAAATTTTTGGATCACGCTTTCCCGGTGAAACCAGGTTCTCAACAATCTTAACTAACGACATATCATTTAAAATCGGAGGAGGAACAACAATTTGGACCAGTTTTTGCGAGTTTTCCGTAGTCTAGACGGTTTTTCCGAGAAAATACTGTAAAACATTAAATACTCACCATTTTTGGACCTAAAAATACTTTTTGGCCAAAGCGCGATCTAAGAACATGGCATATTTCTCAGACTGCCTCGTTAAATGTCGAAACAATTATATTTGAATCTTGCTATTACGGTTTGGAAGACGAACAGTCACAGAATTTCTTTTCTCCTCATGACCTTAAAACAAAGTAGAAATAATTATAAAGCTACTGAGGATGTATTTTACAATCTATTTGATTTTTTTGAACTATTGCCAATTCTGTTTTACGACGAGGGACAGAAAAAATTATGTGACATTTCGTCTTCCAAGCCGTAAAAGTGAGACTTAAATGCAGTCGTTTTGCTCCTTTAAATATTTGCCTCAGGCATCAGGAAGATTGCGCAGCCCTCCTTTGAGAGCCGTCCTTTTTCCTAAAATGAGCCTATTGGACCTCAATGATCACTTCTTCGACCCGCTTCAGTCGTTGTCCGCAGTTCATAAAGCAAAGAGCTTGCGGCATCATAGAACGATCTCATATTCCATAAGATCGCTTAGCACAGCCTCTAAACTCACTGCCCGCTTCAGAGAACCCCAGCGATTTTTTTAATCCAAGGAGCATCGACAAAGAACACTCATTAATTGGCGTTTCATCATCGTTCGACCGCCCCAGTGTAATTGTTCCGCCGGTACACTTATATCACTTCCTTCGCCTTGAGCAAACATTATTTTTGCGTTTAAACGTGGCTCGGGGCCGGTCGGCTGACTTTGTTGTCGGTCGTTTGCTTCACGCCATACCGTGTTTTGGGGCTTAAGCGAGGATCTTGATGACCGTGTTGACGGAGATTATAAGAGTTATGGGGGGTGCGCATTGCTGCTATTGGATGGGGTATGACGGGAAAGGCAAAGTGGTTGCTGTATATAGCTGGAAGTACAGCTAACCATGGAGACTTCTGTTTACAAGCAAATTGGCTCTTAGGACTTACTGTAGACTTTGTATTTGAGGTTCCGTTGGGATTTAATAGTATGGTTTTGATAACCTTTTAATATTACTGCCGCTAGCAAGAAGTTGGGTCAATAAGCTTGGTTATGCTACAAAATATTTAGCTGCTTTGCGAGGCGCCATACAGAAAAATAAAAAGATCCTCATGTATTATAATATATTAAAAGACGTAATGGCATATTTTTTATGTAGCCAAGGCCACGACCCGCAATGCACCATAATTGGGGACCTAGACGCGCGGGCTTTGTCTTCAGAAGGTTGTGATGCCCTCTAGTACCACTAAGGTAGCGGGACGACCACCTTATCTGACTTTACTCTCCAGCTGCCAACTCCAATGATCATAGTAGATGCAGTAGATATGGTTTATTGAAGGCCACAAGTAATGTAACAGTAATAGGTAATAGATAAGGTGACAGTAGACACACGGTCTCTCACTCAGGCTTTATTTAAACCAACCAAATGTCCGTTCTTTTCCTCTTGAGTCCTCGAAGTTCTCTTATTGTTTCTGTTGCGGAATGCCAAAGAGTTGCTCGTTGTCGCGTTGGGACCAATTGTGAGTCAAAGTGCGGCTGGCTCCACTTATAATTTTGCTAGTCAGAGGAAGGCCTTGGTTGTACGAAGAATAACTCTGAAGATGTGTCTCAGTATATCCGAAGGTGTTTGCTGTGAGCAGATTTTGTTGTAAACGGGCCTTTTTTTTACAGAGACTCCATTGCATATTGTTATATTGACTTCTTTGTGTTTCCTTATTGATATTTTGATTAAAGTTGCCGTTGCTATCTTATAAAATCTTTGTTCAGACTCAGTATCTTCTTTTACAACCTGTCCTACCGTGTTTACCATTATTATTGCGCTATTTGCCCTTATCGCCCATTAATGTTGACCGTTTCTCTTTCAGAACTCCATTTTCGACCAGCGCAAACAAATATGAAGCTGATATCATCGATATTCCTTCTACTCCTTGTAATTTTACAATTCTCGCCACTTGAGGCACGGCCCCAGATTATTGGCGGCTTCGCGGACGCCGCAACGTCCGGAACAATAGTATCGCCTTGGGGAGGCGGTCTCGGCAATGGATGGAGCAACCCCTACGGAAGTTACTCCAATTCGTACAACAGCGGCTATCGGTACAGTAATGCAGCCGGGTTCTTGTGAAGGACCCATTTTTTTCTTTTTTTTCTCTTTTTTATACGTATATCAAATAATATAATCTTTACCGTCGTATTTTACACTAAATTTTCATAAAATTTTAATTTCTTACTAGTTTAGACAAAAATAAGACTTTGTCAGGTTTTCGTGTCGGGACCCAGGATTAAAATCGACTTTTTGCTTTTTTGTCCTACCGAGGAAATAGATTAAAATTTGACGTGTTTTAACGCCTAATGAATAAAATCTAGCCAAGATTGTCTAGTTTTCGCTTCGGGACCCAAGTTTGAAATTTTTTTGTGTTCTACGTCAAAGCCATGCCAAAATTAAACATTTTTCGTGGCGTTAAGACTGAATTTTTTTAAAATTTTCATTTTTGTATGTTTTCGTGCCAGGACCCAAAAATTTTTGTTTTCAAGTTTTGGTACCGCAACGAAAACTCTCATATACCATGTATAGCTAATTCTATTACCACAATACCTTCCTTTCTGCAAAAAAAAGGGATTTTTTGAATTTTTTTTCATTCCGTTGATCTTTGTCAGTAACATTGATTACCATTTTCTAAACCCAATTTACTCCAAAATGATTTCATCCATGTTTAAATCGTATGTTTCCAAACCGCGTCTAATTCACGAGCAAAACATTTGTAGTCTTAGATGGTTAACCAAATTCGATTGTGTTAAAAATCAAATGCTTCAAGTACAGTGAGTTGATCAGAAATAATAAACCAAATGACGTTGTAATTGTTTTGGGTCTTTTGGAGGTGCAAATTTAAGGAAGTTGGAGTTTAAACCGCAAGGGAGGTAAAGAGTCAATCAGCTCACAACCAGTTGAGTCGATTCTTGCGGTATCGAAAGCTTGCTTGATATACTAGTCCGTTGGCAAAGTCGTTAAAGTGATTTTTGGTGTTTGCACTGTGCAAAAAAATGAGGGTGCCAGCGATGAAAAAAGCCTATTGCACGGTGCAAAAAGCAGGAAATTGCACAGTGCAAAGCGAACTTTTGCTTTCTCACAGTGCAAACCACTCCAGCGACTTTACGAACGAACTAGTAGTCCTCGACAATTTAAAGTAAAGTCTCAATTCGGAGTCTGCTATTGCCCTGAGACAAAATATGTTTTCTTAGTGCTCTTTTGCACCTAATGATTATGCAGAGTGCAAATTTTCATAGTTCTGCACTTTTAATGCACTGTGCAATAACAAAATCGAGTTACGGGGGAAGTGCACCAAGTGCAACGCTCAGATTTTGAGGAAAATTTGCATAAATTTAGATATATTTTTACGAAGACATTTGCGAGACTACTAGATTGTGCTTTGCAGAAACGACAGAGATTTTTATGTCGAAATTTGGAGAAAATGCGACACTTTTTTGCAAATTTTAGCATCAAAATTTTCATACATGTTTATACCGCAAATAGTAATGTTTCATCAAAAAATTAATTTCTTCAACGCAAAATTAACAAAGATACAGCCAAATAGTGTTTTTCCTGTGACCGCTCTCCGCGTTTTGCGTACTCTCTCGGCTGCAAAGATCGCTGAATATCTCGGCTATCACTGAAAATTGTAAGCTGAAATTTTTAGGAATTGATACGTAGATTATGCACGACATGTATGGAAAATTTTTAAAAAATCTGTGCGTCGCACTTGGGACCCTACACTTGTGAAGGATACGTGGAAATACGATTCTGTAAGATGGAAAACATTTTCTTCCCTTTTTTGAGAATAATAATAAAGAAACCAGGACATTAATTATTTTACCGTAATTATAAAGTCTCCGTTTCTTCCGATGATAACTTTTGCGAAAAACTGAAACGGTTCGTTGCGCACGTTTTGATGGACCGACCATTAATCACCAGCTGATTCCCGTTTATTCCGATGGCAAAAATGCGTTTAATAATAAAGAAAAAAAGAGTTAACGTGAGAAGAATAAAGTAATAAAAGTGTGACTGAAGTAATATGGAAAAGAGAGATTGGACTCGTCAAATTTTTTTGATTTATTATTCTAATTGAGGGACTATGGAGGAAAAATGATGACAATTGAAGAATGTGAGGTACCCGGAAGTGTGACAGGTCGATTTCGATACAACTTGGCACAGATTTGGAACACTACTACGTTCACAAAGTCGCTAAATTGATTTCGATGACATGCACTGTGCAAAAAAGGCCGGAAAAGCCTATTGCACTGTGCAAAAAGCAAAAAATTGCACAGTGCAAAGCAAACTTTTGTTTCCTCACAGTGCATGCTACAGAAATCTCTCCAGCGACTTCACAAATGAGCTAAGATGATTTTTTGAGGCATATGGGAAATTTTTTTCTCCAAATTTGCAGACGCCGTCGAAATTTTTAAAATACGTCGTAAAAAACAAAAATTTTTTGTGATTTTCGAAATCAAAAGCTACTTTATCTTTTTTCCAGCAGAGTAGTCACTCTACACAAAAAATCAATTTTTCCGCACAAAACTGGTAAAGATATGGCCAAAAAAGTGTTTTTCTCTGTGACGCTTCCGCGTTTCGCGTACTCTCTCGCCAGATTGTTTAATATCTCGGCTGACTTTATATGGAGAAGGCTGAAATTGTCAAAGATTTTAGTATAGGCTATGTAGACAATATGTGCAAAGTTTTCAGAAAATCGAGAGGTCACACTTGGAGGTACAAGATGTAGAATGATCGTTTAAAATTTGAAATTTTGGCTAGTGGATTTTGAAGGATAAAAAAAAAGGCTCTCTAGAACTGCTTACAGAATAAGTTGGCAGGACTAGAGAGACCTAAAAAATGGTCAAAATGTCATGACTTCAAAAAAAAATTGATGACAAATGAAATTTCTTGTCGATTCCTGCATTTACAAGAAGCCGGCGGCATTACTGTACCGACCACTGCTGCTGTAAGAGTTGGCAAAGCTTCCATACGGGCTGGTGTAACTCCCACCCATGTTCCCTCCCCATGGCGACAGAATCGACCCCGACAACGACCCATCGTTGTAGGTGAGTTGGGGCTCGGGCTTCGGTTTTGGTGCCGCCGAAACGAAACAGAGGATTGCCACAAAAACCACACAAAGTACCTTCAGCGACCACATCTAAAAGAGAAGTAAACAGGGGAGGGGATACGGTAACGCCTCGAGAGGAATACGGGAAAAAACTGGATTGCGAAAAAGGATGACAATAGCAGCTGGTAAGGAGCGGGGCTTAAAACTTCAAGGGATAAGATTGAAACATGGCTCTCGGGCCGGGCCCGGGGCAATGCAAATTTGAAACGGCCCGTAAAAGCTAAAATTCTGAGTAAAAATCAATGTTATCAGGATGCTCGGCTCTCTTTGAGGAAGTTTGAAACAATTATAATACTACTGGCCCCGACAATTTTGCACCGTGCATTTTTCTCAAATTTTCGCGGCCGTCGCGGCAATTTCGCGTTTTTACCCAAGCGACATGCACTTTTCCGCGACCGCACTCCAATTTTCGTGCGCAACATCAGCAATAAAATTGTCGGAACTTTATGGCGCCGGTAGTATTATAGTTCATCCGGAAAGTCGCTGGAGTGATTTTTGATGTTTGCGCTGTGTAAAAAACGTTAGGATGCGAGCGACAACTAAAAAAAAAGGGTTATGCACGGTGCAAAAAGCAACAAATTGCACAGTGCAAAGTAAACTTTTGTTTTCGCACAGTGCATTCGCGGAAATCACTCCAGCGAGTTTACAGACGGACTAGAAGAGTTGAAGGATTGCGAAAGGCCGTCTTCGAGTAAATTTAGGATAGGTTTTGATGCCAACTTGAAGTTCGAGTGTTTTTCCTCTCAATATCCAAAATACGACAATTATATCAAGTAAACGTTGGCACTTTACTATATAAGTGTGCAGAGTACAACGGCGTGCAAAAAAATGCGAGTGCAAGCGACAGCCAAAAAACCTATTGCACTATGCAAAAAGCAAAAAATTGCACAGTGCAAAGTAAACTTTTGTTTTCTCAAAGTGCATGTCGCGGAAATTACTCCAGCGATTTTACCGACGGACTAGTATGTAGCCTATGCCGGAAATGTGTGCAAGATTTAAGCAAACTATGAGCGTTTGGAAGACTTTCCCTGTTCGATTAAGTTTCTCTAAAACAAAAGGCTTTCACTCCGAACCCTTCCTTAAAACTATAATAATATTACAGTTTCTTACAAAGCAATTTTTTCAGCATAAACCATCGACTATTTCAAAATATGTGGAAAAATATAATACAACAAGTAAAGAAACCACTGTAAAGGTCACAAAGAGAACAGTCAAAACATGACATATATCAACCGACAGTGCAATTTTCTTGCGATGTACTTTTAATAATCAAAACAGATCGATCATCTTTAAAAATAAACGGATATTTATGGAAAAATTTGGCGGGAAATTTAATTTTTTTGGGAGAAAAATGCAAAACATTATATTTTCCTTAACTTCAATAACTTTTGCAATGAGTTACGGCGTTTTTCTCAATCTCCAGAGCCTACAAGTATCAAGAAAGGTGTTTTTTCTGCCATTTCTAACATTTAAATATCCGAAAACTCCAAAAAAATCTAAAAAAATTGCTAAAATTCCAAAAAAATTTCAATTTTCTTCCACAAAATCATCAAATAAGACCAATTGTAAATTAAACGCAGTAAAAACATGCGACTCCGCTTGCAGTTTCCCGATTTGTAAAAGGCAAGACCAACAGAATCTTAACCATAAACAACACCATTACACTGCGCGTAATTTCCCGCGATTTACAACAAACGCCCGCCTCGCCGTCGAATCGGAAGATACTTCTTTCCCGACTTTACAAGAACACATTTGACTAGTGAATCCAGAAAGTACAGAGAGTTGAAGTTTAGGTGGTCCGAATCGAAAATTCGAAACGGTTAAGGCACGTCAAATCGAAAAAGCAACAGAAAGGGAACTGTTCAAGTTTGCACTTGGCATTTCGTCACAAGTTTTGGGTCCGAAAAATCTTTTCTGATTGATTTCTGGTCCAATTTGGCAAAACCCAGGTGTTTTTTGACAAAAGTTAGCCATTTTCAAGCCCTTTGAATTTTTTGAAACTTTTTTTGACCGAAAAAATCTGAAGAAAAGTTTATAAAATAATTTTTCCGATAAATCGTTGAACGAAAAGCCAACTTGAAAAGCTCCCTTCTCAATTTGACGTGCACTATGCTTTCGTTGTCCGTTTCAAAACAACTCATTTTGCACTGTGCAGCGCACCGTAAATTTTACTCGTCGCCGCCAAAAGTTTTTTAAGCGAAGTGCAAACATTTTTCGTCTGATCTGAAGAAAAGTTTACAAAATAATTTTTCCGATAAGTCTTTGGACGAAAAGCCAACTTGAAAAGTTCTCTTCTCAATTTGACGTGTGATGTCGAAATGTTAAAACAATTCAACGACCAAAAAAACTACTTTTGAATTTTGCTTTTACGGCTTGGAAGACGAAATATCACATTATTTTGTTCTTCCAACCATTCAAACAAAAAAGAAATTATTTTAAAACAGATGATGTATTTTACAGTCCTTTTGACTATTTGGAATTTTTGGAAATTCCGTTTTACGACCAAGGACAGCAAACATTTAAAAAATTTTGTGACATTTCGTTTTCAAAGCCGTAAAAAATAAATTAAAATGTATAATAGTTGTTTTGCTTTTTTAAAAGGCCAGGACAGCTACTTTTGAATCCCGCTTTTTACGGCGTGTGAAACGAGATGTCAAAGAAGTTTTGTAATGTCCTGCAGCGAAAACAACGGCGGCAGGGTTGGAAACAGTAAAATAATTATTAGTATGCATGTAAAAATTTAACCGTTGATATTTCTCGTTGTTATTGGTAGAGTAGACGAAGAAACTTTTTGGACATTTTTTTTCCACGCCGTAAAAAGCGCGATTCAAAAGTAGGCCCTTTAAAACAATGAAAAACGTTAATAAAGTAAGTCATAAGGAGCAAAGTGGTTTGTGGAGTTTGTGGCTGTGTTTTTGTGTTAATCACAGTTGAATAAACAATTAGACGTTTTCACTTTATCCCTCTTAGAGTGGAAGTGCTTCGAGAAGATTTCAGTGAAACTTGGTCGTGATTTTGGCAACATGCACTGTGCAAAAAAGGCCTGCTGTCGGAAATAGCCTATTGCACGGTGCAAAAACCCACAAATTGCACAGTGCAAAAGGAACTTTTGTTTTTGCACAGTGCATGTTGCGAAAATCACTGCAGTAACTTTACGGACGAAGTAGTATGGCAGGTAATGTTCTAGATTCCTGTGATGTCATACGACCGTCATTTCCTAATTTATCCTTTGTGTTGTTGTTGCAATTTCCGGTCTTTTTGCTCAGCACTTGTTTCTCTAATTTATCCATTTCATTTTCTTTGTCTGTTTTCAAATATCATTGGGCTCGGAGATCAAGCAACAAATCTTTAGGTCTCCAGAAATCTTTTGAAAGCCGAAAAACAAAAATGCAATCAAAATACGATTGCTTGCGTGCCTTATGTCGTCCTATCCCCGGATTAGCATTCCCAAAATTAAATGCGGGATGTGAGGGGATTGGAGCTAAAATTGTGCGTTTTGATGGCACTAAGCTGACATTCGCTGACACCAAATGCCGCGAAGACGGGATTATTTTGCCCGAAGATGTCCAAACACATAGTAACCACGTGCGGGTTGGAATTGTAAAATGGTTGTTGAGGTGGAAGATAAAAAAGCTGAAATAAGACTAAAATGAAAAAACTATAAGTTTACATTAGGCCGCTTATACAAGCTACTGCTTTTTAAAAGAACAGCTACTTTTGAATTTCACTTTTTACGGCGTATGGAACGAAATGTCAAAAAAGTTTCTTCGTCTCTTGTACCAATAACAACGGGAAAAAATAATCGTGACCTTCTACATGCTTACTAATAAATATTTTACTGTTTGCAATTTTTCTGCTTTGGTTTTTGCCGCAGGACATAAAAAAACTTTTTTGAAATTTTGCTTCGCACGCCGTAAAACGCGCAATAAAAAATTGCTGTTCTGGCTCTTAAATTTTTGCTTGCCTCTAGCCCAGCCATATATTAATCTGCCAAAAAAGGCTGGCGTTTTCCAGCAGCAGCCGTGGATATTTAACGACCTTGTTTTTGAGAGAACACGCAAAATGAAGAGAGTTGCCTTTATGCTACTTTCTTCCGCGTGCAAAAAAGTGATTTTTTGTATATAAATTTAGCAATGATTCTGTTGTAAGTGGACTAGCAAAGATATGGCAAAAAAGTTTCTTCTCTATGACCGCTCTCCACGTTTCAATTTTTTCTGCGCAAAAATGGCAAAGATATGGCCAAAAAGTTTCTCCTCTATGACCGCTCTCCACTTTTCGCGTTCTCTCTCGGCCGCAAAGGTCGTTGAATATCTCGGCTGCGCTGGAAAGCGCAAGCAAAAACTTTCAGTGATGATGTTTGGATAAGATTGCCCTCTGACGTTTTTCGTCGTGGTGGGATTTGCTGAACAAAAGTTTGTTGTACAGAGATTCCACGAGATCACGGACGGTAAATCCTTGTATTTCACACATTATTTGTTATTATGTTTGGTGTAATTTGGACGAGTATTGTCCGCAAATTAATCCCACGTCATAAAATTGTCGCCCAAAAAGTTTTGAACCGCCCATTGCACAGTAAATTAAAAGTTCACAGCCGTGAGAATTTGCCTTCTGCATCAGTGTTAAGTACAGAAGAGAACTATTTATTTTGCCTCAGGGTAATATCGGGCTTAGAATTGAGACTTCACCTTTAATTGTCGGGGTTACTGTATTTAAATTTGTCCAAGGTGCTACTGAAGGCATGAACTCATATTTCTGGCAACGGATCTGTGATTTAAGCCCTTACGTTCGCTCAAATCTTCATTGTGGACCCGTTTTTCAGAGATCTTCAGCTTTTCCTGTCTTTTAAAAGATGTTTGTGTCCATTAAACTCTCCAAACATCAATCAAATTAACACTTTCCAAAGCCATAATCCGTATTATTGTCGCATCAATGACACAATCTCTTGCATCGACCGCATAAACAATTTTTCAACGAAATATTGCTTCTACAGCCTGCTAAGCCCTGTATCTTACGGTGATTACCGCGTGGAATACGGTGATTTTCAATGTCTTCAGAATGGAATAATAGGATCAGCTGCCTAAAGCAATGTTTTCGCCATCTTATTGTTGTGAAAATCGCTTTTCGAATGGAATTGAAGACTCGCGACAAGCATTAGCCAGTTTCTGAGCCCGCTTTCATGTGGGCTTCTCATTATGCGAAGTGTGTTTGTGGGTATTATATGTGTAATATTGTAAACAGGAGAGGTGTAGTCTAAAGGATACTGTAGCCGAAGATTATGCGGCTTAGAGGCAACTTTGAGAACGCAGTTTTAGTCAAAATGATAATAATTACAGTGAAATCTCTGTAGAACGAATGGAAAACCAAAGTATTTGTTTGTTAGATTATATAAAGGTTTTGTTGCACAGTGTTATACAGTATGGTTTCTTCAGTGAACTTGAAAATTCTTTTATTCATTTTTGAAGGTGCGATGCTCAGATTTTCTTTAAATCAGTCCATGTTACGTTTAAACTTCTGAGCAATTCATTTCTTGCTTCGAATCGAATTCATACCCGTTAAAAGAGCAGTACCAGGAGCGTAGCTAAGGAATCGGTCTGGGGGGGGGGGGGGGGGGGGTGTTTTTGGACCACTTGTGAAAAAAATTTCACCTTAACCCCCCCCCCCCCCCCTCCCCCCCCCCCCTCCCCTTTCACCATTACAGCTACTTTTGACTACCACTTTTTTTACGGCGTGTGCAACGAAATGTCAAACAACTTTTTTTATGTTCTGCAGCAAAAACAAAGGTGCCGGAGTTGCAAACAGTAAAATAATTAAAAGTAAGCATGTAGAATGTCACCATTATTTTCTTTTTGTTGTTATTGGTACGATAGACAAAGAAAGTTTTTGGATATTTCGCTTCCGTCTAAACTACCAGTACGACTATTTTTGAATTTCGCCTTTTATGATTTGAGAAACAAACATCAATTTTTTTTTCAAATTCTAGCATAAAAAGTTTTGCAAATTTATTTGTCGCAGAAAGAGTAATGCTTCCACAAAAAATCAACCTTTTCCCAACAAAACCGGCAAAGATACGGTCAAAAAATGTTTCTCAGTCTCGGACCGCTCTCCGCGCTTTGCGTACTCTCTCGGCCGCAAAGGTCGCTGCTGCAAAGCGCGATCTAAAATCTTCATAAATCGTTATGTGAGGTGTGTCCTACGTGTGTGTAAAAATGTGAAGAAGCTCTGACAATAATCGTCGCACTTGGACTTCTTTATTTCTTAATTTGATTTTTGTAAAAATTATGCCCGGAGGACTTAAATTTCTTAAATTTCGTGTTTGTCGTTTCACGCCTTTCAGAATTGCTGCAAAAACCTGAAACATTTTTTCTATTATAGAACGCAATTATCAACTAGTATTTTAGCGTTATTTTTACTGTAACACAGAGATTCTTTCTTGTGCTCAATAAAAATGAACAACAACTTTTTGTTTGTATTCCAAATCTTATTTTTCAACTTTTATATATAGCTATTACAATAGCCAAGACACCAATGCTCTTGTAGACATATACAAGAACACTCAACGCTGCGACCATCAGCAGTGATCCGATTTGGAGCCGGAAAAGCCGCTCAACCCAGATTTCGTTCATCGGCTTTGATCAAACCGAAGGATGTGTAATTACAATTGTAATATTCTGCAAATTCGTCTCTCCGACTGTCTGAGCGCCGCGAGTTTGGCTACAGTGTAATTTCTAATTTCTAATAAAAAGCTACGTCTGAATTGCGCGTTTTCAGCTACTTTTAAATTGCGTTTTTTACGGCGTGTGGAACGAAATGTCAAAAAAGTTTTTTATGTTTTGCAGCAAAAACAAAGGCGCCAGAGTTGCAAACTGTAAAATAATTATTAGTTGGCATGTAGACTGTCAGCATTATTTTTTTCGGTTGTTATTGTTACAGCAGACGAAGAGACTTTTTGGACATTTCGTTTCCACGCCGTAAAAAGCGCGATCCGAAAGTATATGTACTCTCCCATTAATCAACAATTGCTTTTTGGTTTAAAGCGCTTTGCAAAAGTAGCTGTACTGCACGTCAAATTGAGAAGGAAACTCTTCAAATTGGCTTTTCGTCCTAAGATTTATCGGAAAAATTATTTTAAAATTTTCCCGCTAGGCATTACCGGTCAAAACAAGTCCGAAAAGAATCCATATAGCTTGAAAATGGTAATTTTTTTTGAAGGCACAGTCGAGATGTTCAACAATGCTTGCGGCCGATAGAGTACGAGAAACGTGGAGCGCGGTCAGAGAGAAAAACACTTTTTGGCCATGGCTTTGTCGGTTTTCTGCGTAAAAAAACTATTTTTTTGTTGACACATTGCTTTTTGCGTTAGAAATAGGCAACTTTTTATGCCAAACTTCGCAAAAAAATGTCACATTTTTGCGAATTTCCGATCTAAAAATCACGGTTGTTTCTGCAACGCGCGAGCTAGAAGTCTAGCGTATGTCTTAAAAAAAAGATAACTAAATCTGTACCAAGTTTTATCGAAATCTAAGCGTCGCATTTGTACTTTCTTTGATAGCGCAAAGATGTCAAGTATGTACAGTATAGGCAGACTCTGTTTATCTTGATAATCTCCCAGTTACAATGCATAAACATTTTTTTCAAAAATACAAAAATACCGTGCTCCATGATACATGACATTTGAGGCTTTGTGTGGGTGGTAATAACAAGTTTATTGAATAACAATAACGCCTTTGAATCAGGGGTTTCGGCTGAGAATGTGCAGCACCTTAAAGGCTTCTTGATCACCATTTTATATATACTTTTATTCTAAACATTTATTAAAAATACATGTCTTTTAATCGCATTTGATACAGTTTCAAAGTATTAATTACACAGTAGGACTTCATTGTTTTTTTAAAGTTGAAATCAACTAAAAATCAATTGTTGATTAATGGGAGAGTACATCCACTTTTGAATCGCGCTTTTTATGGCGTGGAAACGAAATGTCAAAAAAGCTTCTTCGTCTACTGTACCAATAACAACAGAAAAACATAATGGTGACATTCTACATGCTTACCAACAATTATATTGCAACTCTGCCGCCGTTGTTTTTGCTGCAGGACATAAAAAACTTTTCTGACCTTTTGTTTCACAAGCCGTAAAAGCGCAGTTCAAAAGTAGTTGTTCTTACCCTCTGGTGTTCGGAACGGACAGTAGTATTTTCACAAAGTGCATAGGCATTTTGTCGTTTCCCGCAGGGTGCATAAAAAACTCCCATTTTGCACTGTGCATTTCACTTTTTTGGTTTTTGCACAGTGCAAGCGGAATATCGCGGCAACACAAGCTTTTTTTTAACTATGTCGCTCCGTCGGCGCTCGGAATTTTTGCACAGTGCAAACGGTATTTTTGTGGTTTGCACTGTGCGAAAAAGGTGAAATTCACTCGGCGGCGGTGACAAACGTACGAAAGTGCAAATGCACTGTGCAGTTATTAAGACAAAAGTATGTACATGCACTTCATGAAAACACTATCAGTCTGTAGCGAAAACAATGATCACAATGTCGTTGCGCCAATTGCGTCGCAAAAGAGAAAAACAATTTGATTTTGCCGCGACACAATTCATTTTCTCGGCGGCGACGCTATCGTCGACGCGACATTGTGCTCATGATTTTCGTTACAGACTGACAATTGGCATAAGATCTTGGCCGCGACAGGCGTGACCGGACCCTGAATTAGTCCCGCGACGACAACAAACTACCGGTCGAATGAGGACAACGGAAACAGAAGATCGGTTGGTTGAAATGGAAGTCTGAAACGCGGCCATGCGAGGCACCCATGTGAAGAATCCGGTCTTCTGTTGACCTTGCACTAGAGGCCTGTCAATAAATTGTACATATTGCAACTGTTGGATCAGTGAAGAAGGTTTCCCGCTGATATTGGTCTGTCCGGAAAGTCGCTGGAATGGTATTTGGTGTTTGCACTGTGCAAAAAAAGTAAAGGCGCAAGCGACAGCCAAAAAAAGCCAATTGCACGGTGCAAAACGCAAGAAATTGCACAGTGCAAGGTAAACCTTTGTTGTTGCACAGTGCATGTCGCCAAAATCACTTGAGCGACTTTACAGACGGACTAGTACCCCATGACGCCTTTTAATTCTTGACATTGCTCCCTAAAGCCACATGTTTGACATCACCAATCTCAAGAATATTAACACTATTTGTCGGGCTCAAAGTAGCTGCAGATTAGTTTGGTAAAAATAGAAACGGAACCGAGAGCGAGGTCAAAAGGGCTTGTTTGAAACAAAAATAGAATAAATTACTTTGTGGAGGGGTGTTTTAACTGTCAATTTTGCTTCGCGGATTAGGCAAATCCGAGCTCTTCGCTTGCCTAATAATACTTTTTTGGGAGAGTGAAGGGTTTAAATGCGTTGAAGAGATTTTATAACTAAAATCATTATTAATAAACACTAATCATAATTTTTCGCGTGTTATTGGTACAATAGCCAAAGTAATTTTTTGGACACTTTGTTTCTAAAGCCGTCAAAACGCAGCAAGCGTCGCTGCAGGTCAAAGATGAGCATATTGTTGTCAAAGGATAAAAAAAACTACATTCAAATCTTGTTTTTAGAACTCAGAAGACAAAATGTCACAGATCTCGTTGTTCTCCCACGCCCTGAAAACAAAGGATGGTTTAACGCGCAGAACAGCTACTTTTGAATTGCGCGTTTTACGGCGTGGATACGAAATCTCCAAAAAGTTTCTTCGTCTACTGTACCAATAACAACGGAAAAAAATATGATGACATTCTACATACTTACCAACAATTATTTTACTGGTTGCAACTCTGCCGCCTTTGTTGTTGCTGCAGGATATAAAAAAGATTCTTTTGACATTTCGTTTCATACGCCGCGAAATTCAAAGGCATTTATTTCTGTGGCCCTTAAACCTTTTAATTTTGTTTTTATTTTTTTCTCAAAATTTTTTAAAATAATTTTTGTAATTTTTCAAATTTTTTTTCATTTTTTCTATGACATTTTGTTTTACACGCTGTAGAAAGCGCATTTAAAAAGTATGGCTCTTTAAAGACTGCCGAAAATGTATTTGACAATCTATTGGATTATTTTGAACAATTCCCAATTTCGTTTTACAACAAACGGCAGCACAAATTCTGTGATATTATATTTCGTCCTACAAGCCGTAAAAACTTAATTCAAATTTATTATATGATAGCAGTACTCTCCCTTTAAAGTGCCAGAACAGCTACTTTTGAATTGCTCGATTCACGGCGTGTGAAACGAAATGTCAAAAAAGTTGTTTTTATGTCCTGCAGTGAAAACAAAGGCGGCAGAGCTGCAAACAGTGAAATAATTATTAATAAGCATGTAGAATGTCACCTTTTTTTTCCGTTGTTATTGGTACAGTAGACAAAGAAACTTTTTGGACATTTCGTTGCCACCTTGTTAAAAGCGCGATTCAAAAGTGTTAGTTGTACTGTCCCTTTAAATGTAATAAATAACAGATTATCCTAAAAATTTCAATACTCCAAGTTTATGCAAACCCTCGTAGAAACCCAAAGTCTACTCCCATTTTCTGCCTCCATGTACTTTAATTTGTTTTTTCACCTCTTCCCGTTGACTGTTATCCATTCGTATAATACTCGTGGATGACATGTCGATATGCATGCTAATACGACCTTTACTCGCTGCGGATAATACTTCTTCCATATTCTCGTGTAGGTGTGAAAAAACAGATCCGTTTATACGGTAGCGGAAGCTGGTTGTTTGCGAGGAAACGAGTGCGTAGTTTAGTGATATTCCACTTTATCCGTTTCGCTTCTGGGTGGCTCCCTCAACAGCACTTCATGACGCTGATGGTTTCATTTCGCGCCTAATCCGTCTACGGTAGCTGTTTGATGATGATGATTAAGGAGTGGATACAGTAAAACCTATGTACTAGGCGGAACAAAAAGTCTTGACATCATGCCTATTTTTACTATAGCGGGCAATTTTTCCACAAAAAAATCAATTTTTTCCGCGCGAAACTGGCAAAGCTATGGCAAAAAAGTGTTTTTCTCTCTGACCGCTCTCCACGTTTCCCGTGCTTTCTCGGCCGCAAAGGTCGTTGAATATCTCGGCTGTGCCTTTTGAAAATATTTCGGCTATGCAAAGCGTTAGTTTTGTGAAATTAATTTGCCGTCCACATGACTCCTTTTGCAAGATATACATATATGAGCAAAATATTGAGCGTTCGTCGTATTTAACGCTATTTGTGGCCCGCAAAGTGATTAGTTTGCCTTTGAATTTCTCTAAATGTTTACTGTAGCTTCGCATTTTTGCAAGTTGTGACGGCAGTTTCCCAAAAACAAACTTGCTGACGCTCGGAATACCGTACTTATTTTTAGTGTCAAATTGTGACACTTCCGTTCGCCTAATTACCGCCCAAAATGGTCGTTTTTCTTTGCATTCCGCACAACACTTGCCTTCCATCTTGTAGCTTGTTTACCACGCAACAAAAGTTTTGTTGAATTGGTGCCAAAATTAAGCAAAAAATAATCCTTGTACCTTCCCAAAAACATCAACAATTGTAACGCTGTCAATCAAATTTGCGGCTTCTTGCCAAGGATAGATAATGAGCAGAGCCGGCTTTCAGCCCACGTTTTCCGAGGATGGGTCTATGTTGGGAAAACAATTAGAACCTAAATTGGCCTTTTAGTGGGGTTCAAGGGGGGTTTCGGTCAAAGATTACGGTGGCGAGAATGAGTTTCCTACAATAAAAAGTGGGTACTGTAAAAAAAACTGATCGAAATACATTTAGGAGTAAGATCTCGAGATTTTTGAAAGTTTTGAACTTAAAAGTTTTGTTGATCGTTGCAAGTGCAAGGTCAAAGACTTGGAAATGTTTTAGAAAATCAAAAAAAATGGGAAAGTTTTTAAAATTTGACATTTATATTGTCCATAAATTTGGAATACCGTAGTGTTTAGGCTGCATCGCAATACCTGAAAATTTTGGTTACTGTAAAGTCATCAAGATATAATTTTTTGCAAGAGCTCGAGATTTTTGCAAGTTTTGGACTTGAAAAACTTGTTTGGCTTTGCAATGTGCAAACTGTCAGACTTTTCTTAAAATTGGCATATTGTAGTGCTTAGGCCACACATCAGTTCCTGAATATTTTTTCCGGCGTTTTGCAGGAGCAGCCGAGATGTTCAACAGCCTTTGCCGCCGAGAGAGTACGCAAAACGCGGAGAGCGGTCACAAAGAAAACCGTGTTCCGGTAGTATAATTGTCAGTTATACACTGAAAAAATTTGTTTTGTTCAAATATTACCCTCTAGGCAGCAAACTTTTCACGGCAACATTCAGACCGCGCTTTGCAAGAGCAGCCAAGATATTCGAAAAATTTTGTAATAACAGTATCTGCAAAGGGCTGTCAAAGAGAAAAACGTTTTTTGGCAGTATTTTTGCATGTTTTAAGCGGTGAAAAAAATGACTTTATGTGCAACACGTTGTCTTAAATGATACCATTTCTTTGTTTAGCAAACAGAAATATTGAACGACCTTTGTGCCGAGAGAGTAGGCAAAACGCGGAGAGCGGTCACAGAGAAAAACACCTTTGGCCATAATTTGTCACTTTCAGGTGGAAAAAATCTATTTTTTTGAAGGAGTATTACCCTCTACAGTTGAAGCGGGCAAGAAGCATGTCATGGCAAAATTTGCAAAAAAGAGTCATTTTTTTCCCAACTTTCGATTCAAAAAGTTCTGCATAACGCGAGAATTTATCACTTTGGAAATAATTCTTCTAAATTTGCGACAAATGTCGACAAAACCTTTTCATCGCATTTGAAACCTGTTTCTTATGCATCACCAGCAATTTCCAGCAATTTCTATGCTAATTATGCTCCACAAATATATAGTAAACAATTTGGGGTTGCGGTATAAGGCCAATGGATTAAACTTTGGACTGAAACCATTAGTTCTACCAATTTCGGGCCGCAATCCGCCTTCTAGACGGTCAGAGAATTCACGTACATGCTGGCTTTTTCATGCACCAAAAATGACAAGTTGGGTTCAAAAACAGGCCGATAATCCTTGTTGTTTGCCATTTTCGGACCGGACGTTATCGTATTTTCGGGGTTTGCAAATAGTCTTGGGAAATTTTTTGGCTTATGATGTAAAGGGAATGCTGAAACATTTGGATTTTGCCCAAACTTGGCCAAAATTTAGAGTAAATCTTTCTAAGATATATGCGAATGCCCTAGCTTGCGCTTTGCAGAAACAACCGTGAATTTTAGGTTGAATGTTGGCCAAAGTACGATATTTTGATGCAAATTCCTCTAAAAAAAATACAATATGAGTCCATTGAAACGCAAATGTGAAAGTCCCGGCCCGGAATCGGCCCGTAATAACCAAAATTCCGAGTCTGTAACCGAAAATTGTTGTAGCAAACAAAAAAAAGGTGTCGAAGCCCCATCGTACTGGCAGAGAAATCGAACACGACTATCTACGATCATTTTCGAAAGGTTTACACCACTTTTCTAATTTTTTTTCATCCTATCTTAGATATGTTATATTTGCCGGGCAACTTGATATCAACGGTGCCGGCACGGGCCAAAGCAATTTTGAAACGGCCCGCGGCCGTTCTTTCCGTATTTTGCGTATTCTCTCAGCGACAAAGACATTTGAATACCTCGGCCCCAAAGCAGACACTTCGATTTCTCAGACTTGATATGTGGCCTAGACATTTTGGCCGAGAGAGTACGCGGAACGCGGAGTGCAGTTTCGGAGAAAAACAGTCTTTGGCCATATCTTTGCCAGCTTCATGAGGAAAAAATAATTTTTTGTGGAAACATCACCCTCTGTAGTAGAAATCGACAGAAAGATTTTTAAGCCAAAATTTTAAAAAAAGTGTCACATTTTTTCACTTTTTGACATCGAAATCTCAATTGTTTCTGCCTTAACAGCGTGATGCCTTCAAAAATTTTAGTCAAAATTTGTCCCAAATATAATAAAAAAATTTTGAAGCCGAATTGGAACTCATCCCTTCGAAAAATAGGTCTAAAATCCGAAAAATGCTAAAATCTACAAAATTTTTTGATTTTTTTGCTCTTTTTTACAATTTCGCTCAGAGATTTTGCAAATACCCAAACCAAATCCAAAATTTGGACCCCGCAGCAACAAATCCAATCCCGTGGCATTTAAAACACAGTGCTGCGGCGGTTACGTAAAGATTAGTGCCCGCGGGGAACAAAGACTTTTTGGGCTCTCTCCATTAACGGATCATTTCTGGTCGCTCTACAGTAAAGACGCGGATAATTGAAAAAAAATTATTAATATCTCGAGCAAATAATTAGGAATTGGTCTTTTTTCGATTCGCGGATAAGCCCTACGGCGATATTTTTGGGGCCAATCTGCGAGGATTGGGGGGTATTTGCGGGACCGCCGCTGAACTTTTGCGTGGAACAAAGAAAGAGGTTAACCGAGATGATTAGTTCAAATCCAGAGTACAGTGATCGAGTCTAAGCGGATTGAGATTGGAAATGAAGTCTTAGAGTAGAGAAAACAAATCATCTTTTAACATAATACTATAGTCCATTTGAAAATCAATAGAGTGATTTCAGCAACATGTACAGTGCAAAAAAAGTCATTGTGCGAGCGACAGCCAAAAAAAGCCTATTGCATCGTGCAAAAAGCAAGGAATTGCACAGTGCAAAGTAATTTGTTTCCAACATTCAACCAAAAAATCTCGGTCATTTCTGAAAAACGCGAGCTTGCAGTTTCGCACATGTCTTAGAAAAAATTGCTCGAAATTTTTTCCAATTTGATCAAGAGCATCGCCCATAGAGTACTTTCCCTCCAATCGTAAGGTGATTCGTCCTCATGTTTTGTTTGGATGTGCTATGTAGAATATCAATTGCCTGATGTGAGCCAAAAGACATTCATTGCTAGTTCATTCGCAAAGTCGCTATAGTGACTTCGGCGGCATGCACAGTGCAAAAAAGTCAGTGTGCGAGCGACAGCCAAAAAGAGCCTATTGCACCGTGCAAAATGCAAGGAATTGCACACAGCAAAGGCAACTTTTGTTTTCGCACAGTGCATGTCGCGGAAATCACTTCAGCGACTTTACGGAGAGACTAGCAATGGAAATGTCGCCGAAATCGACCAAAAATTTGCCACGTAAATTCCTCAAAATGAAACTGGTTGAATTTTGTCAAATCTAAGAACATTTGGAACGCGTTTGAACTCCGAAAACTTTTAGGTCACCAGTTACAAGCGCGGCTGAGATATTCAACGGTCTTTGCGGTCGAGAGAGCGCGCAAAACGCGGAAAGCGGTTAAAGAGAAAAAAATGTTTTGCCATATCTTTGCCAGCTTCGTATGGAAATTTTTTTTTTTCGATTTTTTGGTGAAAATTTTTTTTCTACGATAAAAAACTGTACCTACCGTTATTATAGCGTTACTGTTGACATATCCAAGATTTCCAGCTTGCTGATCGGAAATTGCGATATTTTTCTAAACTTTTTCAGACTATGTATACATAAACAACTACAGTAAGAATTGTAAAAAGTCAAGAAAGTATTTTTTATAAAAGATGCGTTGAGTGTAAAAAAAATGAAGATTTCAACGATTTTTAGCGTCAAAAGCTGCCTTGAGCATTCCCGTTGTCTCTTGTCCGCAAGGATCGTTGAATATTTTGGCCGTTCTTGCAAAGCGTGAGCTAAAAGTTTGTGTAATTGATTTGCGGTCCATATAAACCGTTTTGACAGGGTACAACTTTTTCGATTTCTTCCATTTGCTAATCTCTTTGTACCATAGTTCACTCCCCGATTCAATTACACTCCGCGAAATCTCCAAGGTCAGTCCGATTACTATTATTATCGTTAGTAATGCTAAACCGCCATGATCTTCAAGGATTAACTGCTTGACCTCTTACACATTTCCTTGCCGTTAATTAAAGGGACAGTACATCTTCTTTTGAATCACAATTTTTAGGGTGTGGTAACGAAATGTACAAAAAGTTTCTTCGTCTATTGTACCAATAACAACGGAAAAAATAATAATGACATTCTACATGCTTGCTAATAATTATTTTATTGTTGGCAACTCTGGCGCACGTCAAATTAAAAAGGGAGTTCTTGAAATTGGCTTTTCGTCCTAAAATTTATCGAAAAAATTATTTTAAAAATTTCCCGCTAGATATTACCGGTCAAAACAAGTCAGAAAACAATCCATAAATCTTGAAAATGGTAAACTTTGTCAAAAACGACCTTATTTTTACCAAATGTCAACTTGAACAGTTCCCTCCCTTTTACTTTTTCGATTTGCCTTGTGGCGCCTCTGTTTTCGCTGCAGGATCTAAAAAAACCTTTTTTTGACATTTCGTTTCGGACGCCGTAAGACGCGCAATTCAAAAGTAGCTGTTCGGACCCTTTAGTCGTTGTTTATAGGCAGTCTGGTCCTTTGACGACGCCATTACATGCGTTACGGATATTGGGTTCCAGGATTAGACAGATTTTCCACAGTCAACCGGTTGTTGACGGATGATATCGGATATCGGATTCTAAACAGGAAGCTTTTGACTTTTTCGGAGTGTTGACTGCACTCTTAAAAGTCTGCAAATCCACGAAAAAAATTTTAACGGAAATGTTTTCGAAAAACGATGAAAAAGAAGTTGATGTATAACCAATAAGGAGTTCTGCAAGTGCGATGCTCAGAATTAAGTTTAGGATTTTATTGCTCTCTGCGTAAAGTCGCTAGAGTGATTTCCGCGGCATGCACTGTGATAAAACAAAAGTTTGCTTTGCACTGTGCAATTTGTTGCTTTTTGCACCGTGCAATAGACTTTTTTCGGCTGTCGCTCGCACCCTGACGTCATGTCGCCGAAATCGCTCCAGCGGCTATGCTAAGCCTTGTAGGCATCTCCTGTGACGTTTTTTTGTGTATCCACGTGCCCTGCGCTTTATTTCCGTCGATTTTTTTTGAACTGTGAAAACATTAATAATAACTCCAGCGACTTTCCGAACGGACTAGTATGGACGGCAAACCAATTCCGCATAATTTTAGCTAACGCTTTTCAAGGACAGCCAAGATATTCAACTGTGGTCAAGAGACGGACTGGTATTTTCAAAACCTTTCCAAGACTTCAATATCCTGAACTTTGCAGAAACTACTTTTTTATATCCCCCTTGTGTTGATTTGAGGCCCAAATTGACTATATGTATATGTACAACAAGGCACATCTATACCAATTAAATTTTCTGTGCCATTGCGTGGGTTTCAAGGGCCAACCGAGATTATTATTACATTCCTTATGTAGTAACTATGTAGAATGTTGCCATAATTTTTTACCGTCATTTTTTGCACAGTAGACAAGGAAATTCCTTGGCTATTTGCCGCATCAAAGTGCGATCGATTCAAAAGTAGTTATGCTGCCCGGTTAGTATTAGTTACATATATAATACTTCCTTCTTGCGTACTAGTAACAGTCCATTCAGCCCATTACGTCGTGTTAACATATAGGGCTTTGAAGCCGCTGTCATCTTCTTTTGTTACCGTATTACACATACATATTGCACCCTTATTACAGTCTTCTTAAGATAATCTTCCGGACCCATTCTTTTGTACTTCCTCGTACCAAGGTTTCAGCTTATACGACATGTACAGTTCGCATTTTACTATCCTACTTATCCTATTTTGATAATATAGAAATGCGGAAAATTATGACGCAGCAATTCTTATCTTATGCCCGCCGTGATATGACATAGTGCCTAATCGTAAGGCAACAATTTTGACGTCAAAATTTATATGTTGTTTTAATCTCCTTGTATCCGCAAAAATTAAATGTGCTAATTACCGTGTCAGATGAGGCAATAATATCATCTTTTTTAGTGCGTAATCAAAATTAATTGTTTTAGGGAATTGGTGTAACAAATTCGTTAAAGGGCCATTACAGCAAATTTTGAATCGCGCTTTCCACGGCGTGGGAACGAAATGTCCAAAAAGTTTCTTTGTCTACGGTACCAATAACAACCAAAAAAAATAAGAGTGACAGTTTACATGCTTACTAATAATTGTTTTACTGTTTGCATCTCTGCCGCCTTTGTTTTCGCTGCAGGACATAAAAAAAACTTTTTTGCCATTTCGTTTCAGACGCCGCAAAACGAGCAATCCCAATGTAGCTGTTATGGCCCTTTAAAGCACTACCGTTGTGGAAAAAGTACTAGTCCGTCTGGGAAGTTGAGTGATATTTGGTGTTTGCACTATGCAACAAACGTCAAGGTGCCAGCAATAGCCAAAAAAGACTATTGCACGGTGCAAAAAACAAGAAATTGCACAGTGCAAAGTGAATTTTTGTTTTTGCACAGTGCACGTTGCGGAAATCACCGCAGCGCCTTTACGGACGGAGTAGTAATGAAAATGTCATCGAAATTAAATAAAAATTTTAAAAGTAAATTCCTTAACGAGATTCAAGCGATGAAAAAAGCCAATTGCACAGTGCAAAGTGAACTTTTGTATTTGCACAGTGCATGTCGCAAAAAGTACTTTTTAAAAGTTCACGTTAAGAACAGCAGCAAGCAAGGATATGACTGAAAAATGTTTTTTCTCTTTGTCTGCTCTCCGCATTTTGCATACTCTCTCAGTGACAAAGATTTTGAATATCTCGGCCCCGACTGCAAAACGCGAGCTAAAATTTTGAAAAATTGTTAAAATTAAAGTTAGTTACAGACCGTTTGCTACAAAATTTTTTTTCTATTTAGTTCATTACATTCCCTTGATCTCTTGCGCCCTCAAAGTCAACTGTATCCCATGCGTCATGCGAAAGCAATGCCCTGAAATGAGCAGCTTATCCTGTTGTGAACCGCTTGCCACGAGTGTTTTGAAATTGGGCCGCTGGAAGATGAAAGTAGCGGTCGTATAATTTGCGGAAAATATATCTTTTCTTCCTCGAAAACATGTTTGTGCAGTAATAATAGGAAATTCGAAGGACCGACACGGATTACCGTATGCGCCGATGACCCAGGACAAAGGACTTAATGAGGTCGGCAATAAATGGCATAGGATTATGTAGTAAAATTATGAAATGGAGAGGTTTTTGGGGACCGCAAAGCTGAGTATACTGTGAAAGCTTCGTACAACAAAACTGCAAGCTCATCTACTTGCTAAAATAGATTTATCGTTGTACAAGTCGGTCCGTATAGTCGCTGGAGTAATTTCTGCGACATGCACTGTGCAAAAAAAATTGTACTCTGCACTGTGCAATTTTTTGCTTTTTGCACCGTGCAATAGGCTTTTTTCGGCTGTCGTTTGCACCTTTACTTTTTGTGCAGAGTGCATGTCGCCGAAAATATTTAACTCCAGCGACTTTCCGGACGGACGATTAGTATTTTTGCAAAGTGCATGGACAATTTGTCGCTTTCCGCACCGTGCGCAAAAAACCTCCATTTTGCACGGTGCATTTGACCTTTTTTTTTGGTTTTTGCACCGTGCATTGACCATCCTGGCGGCGCATGCTTTTTTCAACTACGTCGCACGTCAAATTGAGAAGGGAACGTTTCAAATTGGCTTTTCGGCCCAAGATTTATTGGAAAAATTATTTTAAAACTTTCCCGCTAGGTATTACCGGTCAAATCAAGTCTGAAAAGAAATCATATAGCTTGAAAATGGTAGACTTTGTCAAAAAAGACCTGGTTTTTACCAAAATTGGACAAGAAATCGGTCAAAAAACATTTCTCGGATCCCATATTTGAGACGAAATGCCAACTTGAACAGTTCCTTCGCTCTTGCTTTTTCGATTTGACGTGCAACGACCTTTGAATTTTACGGCGTGGAAACGAAATGTCCAAAGAGTTTCTTCGTCTTCTTTGCCAATAATAACGGAAAAAAGTAATGGTGACATTCTACATGCTTACTAATAATTATTTTACTGTTTGCATCTCTGCCGCCTTTGTTTTCGCAGCCGGACTTAAAAAGCTTTTTTGACATTTCGTTTCACGCGCCGCAAAAAACGCGATTCAAAAGTAGTCGTTCTGGCCCTTTAACGGCTTGAAAGACGAAATGTCACAGAATTTTTCTGTTCCTCGTCGTAAATTGGCAACAGCTCAAAATAATAAAATAGATTATAAAATACATCCATTTGCTTTTTCGATTTGACGTGCGTCGCTGCGTCGGAGGCTAAAATTTGCACAGTGCGGAAGGGTTTTTTTGAGGTTTGCATTGTGCGAAAAGGTAAAACTTGCTGTACGGTGGCGACAAGCGTGGGAAAGTGCAAATTCATTGTAAAATCAAAGCGACATATGTCCATGCATTTTGTGAAAATACTAATAGTACGACATTTTAAATACTTTTTGGAGGCACAAAGTAACTTGTGCTCTTGTTACATTGCATGAAATACATTAGCGTTTTGAAACATGCTTTCCTTCGGATTGGGAAACAAAATGTCCAAAAATTTCGTTTTCTACTGTACCAGTAACAACAACAAAAAATTGTGATGACATTCTATATGCCTACTAATCACTATTTTACTGTTTACAATAAAAATTGTTTTTGACATTTTGTTTCCCAAGCCGTAAAAAGCGAAATTCAGAAGTGGATGGACCGTTCTTTACATTCCTTTATTCAATGATGACTTTATTTAAACTTTGGCCACTTGTCTATGTCAAAAATAGCGCAATATTTTATTGATTTATCTCCAGTTTCCGGCTCATCACCCTCCGAATACCGTATAGCCCAACTTTTGGTCGCATAGTAATCCGTGAGCCGGAAATTTCACAGTCCGCGCTAGAATAATCGCCCACACAAACTACTCTTTGATCGTGGCAAGTCCGTTTTCTAGCCTCGAGCGTTAAAGAGGAAATTATATCGTAACGGCAGAGACTACAAAACGGGAATTCAAAAGAGAAAAATAGGAAATTTTGAAAAAATATGGGATTTTGCGAAATTGAACCCACGCAAAAAACATGGTTTGCGGAAAATTCTTTCCGTATTTGCGTGGCAATGTAAAAAACAACTAGGATATAGTCAAGTTTTGGCACAAGGAGACGAAAGAAAACCATGCGTAATACTACAATTTCTGTTAGTGGTGAGAGGAAAGCGAAACGGTAATAGGGGCGCGATTTCCTTGAAATTTAGAGAGTTTAGTCTTCCGTGGATATCAGGTTTTAGATATTAATGGGAAGTACGCAACATTATATAAAGAAAATTTGGCAAATGCAAGCGTCATATTTGGTATTTTGAGAATACATAAGTCTAAGCAATATCATTCGTGCACTTGGCACCAATCTACAGGCATGTTCAGGGGTGGATTTCCGCACGCTTGTTTTGGCTATCTGTTCCAGAGGTCGTAGATGTGATCCTGAGCGCGGACTAAGAGCTGAGACTAAGCCTAAGCCTGTCCAACCGAAACGAACAAACGAAGTACCTCAAGTGCCACACTCAGATTTTTTTTAATTCTGCACACAGGTTAAGCATAGACCACATAATTATTCCAAAAAATTTTAGCTCGCGCTTTGCAGGCGCAGTCGAGATGTTTAACGATCTTTTTGGTTGAGAGAGCACGGGAAACGCGGAGAGGTCACAGAGGAAAACACTTTTGGACTATTACTTTGTTAGTTTCACGACGAAAAAAATATTTTTTCGTGTAAAGATTACCCGTTATGGTAAAACCGTAAAAGCAATTCGAAAGTAGTTGTTACGGCCCTTTAGTATCTAAAAAAAAACCGTTTGAGCTCTGTCTTTTGTATATTTAAACCTTTGAATGCGAAAAGCAATATCCGATTTTTACTGATTTAAAAGATTATGGGATTTGCCTTTAGTAAGCCGGCTTCCCTGTTTCTTGGGAACAATTGCTAATCCGAGCTCTTTTGTACTCGTGGTAATATTAGGCCCAAAAAAAAGATTCCACTCCAAAATAGAGATGTTATTGGGAAATTTGCTCCACAGCCGCTTACAAGGCGCTAAAGAATTGTGTGTTGATATAATACGTCGCTTTTCCTACATGATAAAACATTCGCATCGAGCTCTCCGCATTTTGTGTACTCTCACGCCGCTAAATAGCGGTATGTATTTCGGCCACGTTGGCAATGCACAAGCTAAAATCTTTCCAAATACTACTACAATAAATCTTATGTACAACAGACTTCAAGGGAGGTATATGTACATGTATTATACATATTTATTTCTTATACCGGGCGTTTGTAGAAAATATTTCAGCAATTTTATTTTTGTATTATTATAGTTATCCAAGAAGTTTAGAGTGTTTTAGAAATCCAACGTTATGCGTTTTTAGAATACGCTGAAGAAATTTTCCTCACATCGGCGAAGAGCCATTTTTCCGCGGAAAAAGTTGACGTCCGTTCTGGTAATTATTTACATTTCGTTACACAGCGTAGACTTTTTTATTACTAGTGAAATATATATATAAGGCTTTTCACACATTTGTTTTTTTGGCGGCATGACCAATGTTTCACACATTGGCGAAGACTCGGCGGACACTTTTCCGCGGCGGAGAGCCTTTTAAGAACTTGGAAAAAGATTTTAGATACAAAAGTTATTTGAGAAGAATTTTTGGTGGACAAAATTGGCCTCACAAAATCAAAAAAATTTCAAAACATTCGTTTCTGACAGAAAGAAAGGGGCTGCCCGGCTAGCCAAGAGAAAACAGCAAAATTCTTTTCAAAAATTTTGTTTGTGACGTCGATTAAATCTTGGTCAGGAAATGGCTTCAAATACGCTGGATTGATGTGCGGCAGAGTTGCAAACAGAAAAATAATTGTTATTAAGCACGTCGAATGTCACCATCATTTTTTTCCCGTTGTTATTGGTACAGTAGACAAAGAAATTTTTTGGATATTTTGTTGCCACGCCGTAAAAAGCGCAATTTAAAAGTAGCTGTTCTGGCCCCAATCAGGCGTAATCTGTTAGTTTCAGTGAAAGGCTCCGCAGAATTTTTTTCGCGGCGGAGACCGTTTTACGAACTTGGCTATAACTCCGCACTTTGCCCAGTCGTTTTCTGGCCAAATTTCGACGCCAATTCCGTCCGCGTAAATAATTCATTTCGCTGCATGAAGCGCTTGTTTCCCGAAACCAGACAAAACATTTGGCGACATTACGAAGGGGCGATTACTCATTCAGGTGGGTGACGAAAAACGAGTGGGGTGGTGGTAATAAACCGCATCCGACAACTACATTCACTTTGTGCTGAAAAGTATGAAGAATGACGCGGAAAAAGTGACTTTCGCTCTTTCGATGTCATCGATGACAATTAAATGACAATTTTTTGGGTCATAATAATGAAGAGGTCATAATAATTTTAATTTTAAATTGTTTTTGGGCTGCCGAACGGTTTGAGTGGGTAGTAAGTGGTACTGTAGGTGTTGATGAATTCATGATGGGAGCTTTGTTATGTATGGTATTTAGAATAGTGATTAGTAAAGGTGTTTTTTATGTTTGGGAAATGAATGAACAGAATTAACTAGGTTTGGGCGACGGTAAAATTGTTGTATAAGTTGGGCACGTATTGCATTTGGAAGCTTTTTTCAATTTGGCCTTTATAAGATCGGGCTATGTGTAAACATCTTCAATACGCTTTAGTCACAAAGCGCATTGGCGCGTCAAGTTTTCCCCATCTACAAGTCAAGTGTTCCTCTCAAAATTCTGTTTTCAGTCGGTGTAAACAGAGTTTCTTAAATGTTAGTGCAGACTAGACATGGCTCCCAGGCCGGGCCAAAGCAAATTTGAAACGGCCCGGCCCAGAATCGGCCCGTGATACCTAAAATTCTGAGTCTGGTAGCGAAAATTGGCATAGCATACAAAAATAGTGTGTCAAAACCTCATTATACAGGCAGAGAAATTATTCACAATTATATGTTATAATTTCGAATTGATATCGACGGCCCAAAGAACATTTGAAACGGTCCGGCCCGGGAGTCATGCCAAGTCGCAAGGGGCTCTGGCGGGTCAAGTCTTTCCTCTACAGGTCAAGTGTTTTTCTCAAAATTCTGTTTTCAGTTGACGTCAACAGAGTTTTTTAAACGTTAGCCTGGACACTTATGAGCTGATTTTGGTAGAAAGACTTGACAACCCATGGAAAGGACTTGACGCAATCCGCAAAGCGTCGTCGCTTTTCTCCATTCTGGGTCGCAATCAATGGAATTTATAAGGAGGCATCTAATACCTCATAAAAACAGTCGCTTCTTTTTTATTCCAACGCTATGTTTTGATCAGACATTTGATATATATACTAATATATGTAAATATATTATTGATATATCATTCATTTTCCTTTGCACTTTTGATTGTACACATACGATACTATTGATAAGAAATGTTCGTCATCTCCAAGTCTTGATCAAATATTAGTGTCACCGTCTTCTTGACATTTCATTTCTTAGACATACTATGTACCTTGAGTTACTTCCGCATGATACGTTCCCATAGACCCTCTATTTTTGTAATCGTACTACTGCTTTCGTCTTCGTTGTTACGTACTTCTCGCATTTTTGATTACTCCAAAAATTGCATTCACAAGATACGGCGGAATTCTTTGACCCCTTTAAGGTTTGAAAAGACAGGTAAATTGAAGCCGAAAATGGCGTTGGCACTGTTGACAAGCAGCGAAAATACGGGCACAAAACCTTTTTAGGAATTCTCAAAAATGTCGCGCTAATTTTGTAAAGTTTGAAGTGATTTCGCAGGCATTTTTAACTCGGAAAACTTTTCTGGAACTACGAATTTAGAAAAGAAAGCCTTTGGATTAAGAAATTGAAAGGAAGATACCCCAAAATGACTCCACAAATATCCCAAAATTTTAAAACACAACAAAACCTGTCTATAACGAACAATTTCAACGCTTGGTCCAAACTGAGCTATCGCCATTTTGTTTTCCGTGCAACGACACCTCTGTAGAGCGATTAAAGGGCCAGAGCAGCTTCTTTTGAATTGCGCGTTTTACGGCGTGGGAAACGAAATGTCAAAGAAGTTTTTTTATGTCCTGAAGCGAAAACAAAGGCGGCAGAGGTGCAAACAGTAAAATAATTGTTAATAAGCATGTAGAATGTCACCATTAATCCTTCGCGTTTTTATTGGTACAGTAGTTTTTTGACATTTCGTTTCCACGTCGTAAAAAGCGCGATTTAAAAGTAGCTTTGCTGCCCCTTTAAGTTGGCCCTTTAAGAATCTTGTACACGATGTTTCAAAATGATAAGAACCCCCTATAACAAACCCACATCTTGGCTACGGAGGGTCGCACAATTACAAAACCTTGCTAGAAGAAAAGAAGATGTCAAGAGACGGTAGAGTAAAGGGATTCAAAATTCTGCCTACGTTTGCAACCGCACTTCTCGCTATTTTTTTGAAATTTGGGTGTTTCAGTCGTAAGATTAATAGAATATGTAGAAGTATACTTAGAAATGGTGGGAATGTATGTACTAGTCCATCCCTAAAGTCGCTGGAGTGATTTTGGCGACATGCACTGTGCGAAAACAAAAGTTCCTTTGCACTGTGCAATTTCTCGAAATCGCTCCAGCGACTTTCCGGATAGCCTAGTACACACAATACCACCATTTCTAAATATAATTCTTTATGTTCTATTAATCTCACAAAAGTCCAAATTATAGCCTCCGATAATTACTCTACATTCTCAACATAAATAAAGCGTGCAGGGCTTCGTAATTCCACCGCTACGGTAGCGACGTTTCAGCTGCGTTCTGGGAAAGCCGTTAATCCACTTATTTGTTTCATTTTGCTCCGATTAATCGTTGTCGCGAGTTTTTCTGGTCACTAAAAAATGAGTCATCGAATTTGATGCAAAATCGGTTATCCCGCTGTAAACGGGATTAATTTAGGTTTATTGGGGCTGTTGCGTTATATATTATATTGCAATACATTATATATTGCCAAAAAGCGCTTTCGCCAAGCGATCAAAAGTCTTCGCACTTTACGGAAATCAATAGCAGCTGCCAATTTTAGCTTTTATTTTTGATATCTTACAATTAGTTATTGCGCTTAACAACCGCTCGATTTGCCGTCTAAAATACGATTTCATAAAAGGCATTATACGTCAAATCGAAAAAGTTTTCAAGTTGGCGATTCGTCTTTGACACTTTGCAAAATCGAAGAAAAGTAATTTTTTGGGTATCTAAATTTGCCATTTCTTGTTAGAATTTGCTGAAAGTGTGGAACATTATTGGAAAAAGATATTTTGTTGTGGTTTGGCAGTTATTTCGCCGTTTTCCGTCAAATACTGGCTATAACGTAAATCAAAAAAAATGCAGCAGCTAGAAAAATAATTTTTTCCGACGTGTTGCGAAGTGTCAAAGACGAATCCCTAACTTGAAGACTTCCCTCTCTCTTGCTGTCTCGATTTGACGTGCATTACCCCTGCAACAAACCTCTCAAATTTCTGTCTTCCCCTTGCAAAGAGATTTAGCGCGGCTTGCAAACCCTTGTTTTTGTTATTGAAACCGGCCAAAGCCCATAAGTATATCCTTATCTCTTGCTTTTCGTAGTAATGTATATATAAATGTAAATATAAATATATAACGAGTTTTAAGCCATAACCTTCTAGTTTAGTCTAAAGCCGTCTGCAGGGCTCTGAAAATTTTATGTCTGTGTTTTGTTCTATTATTATATCTTAAGCTTGTTAAAGAAAAATAAAGTCAAGTGCAAAAAATCGCAAACACCATAAAAACGATATTCCATTACAGTACAGTACATTTTTGATGACCCTGTAGAGATTGTTTTGGGATTTTTTTATCGTCGACGAGATGTATGTAAAAGGAGATTGGGATACGTTGAAAAAGGGGATTAGGATACATCAAGTAAGGCGCTTCCGGCAGAACGGAGAAACTTTTTTGTCGGATAACAAAATGCAATAGCAAAATCAAAGCGGTCAAAAACCGTATGGCACATCTATCGTTTTTTTGGGCCTGCGGGCCAAAAAAAAATTTTTTAACTGCGGCGTTTACTTGCACAGTACAGCCGCTTGTTCGGGTCTGCACTGTGCGAAAAACAGCAAAATGCACGGTGCACGTTAAATCGAAAAAGCAAGAGAGAGGGAAGTCTTCAAGTTGGCAATTCGTCTTTGACACTTCGCAACACGTGCGAAAAAATTATTTTCCTAGCAGGCCAGGTACTGCCGCGTTTTTGCTGTGCTCGTTTTTGACTGAAAACGGCAAAATAATTTCCAACCCACAATAAAATTTTCTTCAGCGATACTTTGCAACAAATTCTAACAAGAAATGGCAAATTTAGATACCAAAAAATTACTTTTCTTCGATGTTGCGAAGTGTCAAAGACAAATCGCCCATTTGAAGACTTCCCTTTTCGATTGACGTGCGGTGCAGTCTCAAAAATCACAAAAACGGTTTTCGCACTGTGCGAAAATTCCAACTTTTTTATTTTTGCACGGTGCAGTCTCAAAGAAGTTTTTTGCACTGCGCAAAATAACTCAAA
>VUOU01000008.1:0-35815 GCA_025436335.1 Bursaphelenchus mucronatus
ATACATGCTCAGGCAGATCATTCTCACAAATTTTCATTGCCGAAAAAAAAATTTAATTTTTGAGGGGACACCTTTTCCTCGGGGCAATCGCAGGATCGAAACTTCATTTTTATTGTTTTTTTAAAATTGAATTTAAAAAAAAAATTAAAATTAATTTAATTTTAATATTTAAATTTTTACAGAAAAATTTGAATATTCAAATTTTCCAAAAAAGATTTTTTTTTTTAAATATTCAAATTACCCTTTTTCAGTTCTCCCTCCCTCTCCTGTTTCATCGTGTGGAGCTACAACTCCCCATCTTTACACATGTCACCACGAAGCAGCCCATTCTACATCCATTATCGGTCAGCTTCGCCACTTCGTTTTTGGCGCCTCTAATTCTGTACATGGGCATTGCCATGGGCTACGGCGCGTACGCCTTCTACTACGGTGGGAGGTCGTGATGGCGACGCGTTACGTCGAGCGCAAGGAGAACTTGTTGTCCGACTTGAGTCATGCCCGGCGCGCTTCGGTCTTGGTGATGCTCGTCTTCTACGGCGATGCGGTCCTGTTCTTCGAAAAACATGGCTTTCTGAGGTAAATGGCGACGAGTTGTGGCCATCTTTCGAATGCCAGAGACCATTAGGGATTTGCTAGTGTTTCCATAAAGTGCGCACACTTTTTCCCCCCTTTTATCGCACGCGCACCGTGCATTTTGCCTTTTTTCCGCTGTTTGTCGCACGCGCACCTGCATTTTGCTGTTTTTCGCACTGTGCAAACGAGAAAAGCGGTCTGCACTGTGCGAATTGTTGAGAAAAACCGCCGCGATGCCGATGCACGGTGCAAAAACCAAACAAAGGTCGAATGCACCGTGCAAAATGGGTTTTTGTGCACGGTGCGTCAGACGACAAAATGTCCGTGCACTGTGCGAAAACAAAAGTTCCCTTTGCACTGTGCAATTTCTATGCTTTGCACCGTGCAATAGGCTTTTTTCGGCTGTCGCTCGCACTTTCACTTTTTTCACATAGCAAACACCAAAGATCGGCACAGTTGAAACAAGCTTACATCGCGGCGATCGACGAGACAGTGCGAAAATCTGAAAAAAAAGGTGAAATGCACTGTAAAAAAATGCATTTTTTTGCATAGCGTCGAAAGTCTGTGCACTTTATGGAAATACTAGTACTATTAGTATGCACTTTGTGAAAATACTAATAGTCCGTCTGTAAAGTCGCTGGAGTGATTTCCGCGACATGCACTGTGCGGAAACAAAAGTTCCCATTGCACTGTGCAATTTCCATGCTTTTTGCACCGTGCAATAAAGTTTGCATTGCACTGTGCAAAAACAAATGTTCCCTTTGCACCGTGCAATATGCTTTTTTCGGCTGTCGCTCGCACCCTGACCTTTTTCGCACAGTGCAAACACCAAAAATCACTCCAGCGACTCCGCGGACGGACTAGTACTCTACCTTCAAACATCTCCTCCGCTTTTCAGGAACATGATCTTCTCCACGCTCCAGTTGATCTGCACCTTTTTGATTTCCTCTTTGTCGGCTACATTTATCGGATCGAGACGCGTTTCAAGCGCGCCTCGCGCTGTTCGGGCAGGGCTCGGACGACGGGCATAGTGCGGCGACCGCGTCCACCGGCGTCGGCTACAGAGGCTCGAAGGAGAACGATCTGACCAGGGATCGGTTGTTGGACAATCAAACCGAAAAGAGTTTGAGCTCGGCCTCGTCGCCGGGTCAGAACGGCCACCCGAAGAACTTGGTGACCGAATACGGACCCAATGGATTCAGGTGAGAGGGTTTTGAGGGCGGCGAAAGGTCGAGGGATACTGTAGTTTGTCGATTTTTGAAAGGGGTCTGGTTTGGGCGATTTGGGGAGATAAAAGTTCAAAAATCTCAAAAAATAGGTAATAACGAAATGTAAAAAGACATGTTGCGATAACCAATAGGGCTTATACGACCAGCAGAGGGGAAAAGTTGGCAGTGGACCCCGAAAATTACTGTAACACATCAATTTTTGAATTCAGGAAACTTATCAAAAAGAAATCAAAAAATCTCGAAAAATATGCAGTAACAAACTGTAAAAAAACATTTACGGTAACCTAAGTGCTCCTGATATCCAATAGATAGGAAATTCAACCGCAAACCACTTAAAATTACTGTAACACGCCGATTTTTGTGAATTCACAAAAATTTTTTTGGTATTTTGGCAAAAAAAGGTCAGAAAATTGCAATTTCATCAATAATTCGGTGAATATGATCTTTCTCAAGATACGCAAAGCCTATTTATCCTACAGATTACTGTATGTACTCGTAACATCGTAAGTTTGAAAGATTTTTTTGCGATAAAAAACTAAAAAAATCCGAAAAAAATGAAATTGAAATTACAGTAATCTCACACACTCTAATGACCTGAAATTTGTAGACAACATAGTTGAAGCATCAGTTATCGGGTTACAATTGAAAATTTCAGGACCTCTGCGTTGATGAAGCAGGAAGCGGGCCGTCAACGGCCGGCGGTTTCGTTCGAACCGACGCTCCAAGACGCGAGGGCGAACTCATTCCTCGACGAACGAAGAGGCTCTCAACCGTTGGTTAGTATTGTATAAGCTACTGTTCAGCCTGTAAACTGTAGTGGTTACCTTGCTAACTCTTTGCCAGTCATTGCCATACGTTTTCTAGTCCAAATGAAATTTTTCAGCTCTTTTTCGCGATAAACTTACTCTCGGTCTGTTTACTGTATTTTGACTCTGTATTTACGTATTTTACCATGTAAATATCATCTCTGTCTCTAAATCAGCCAATACGGGATATTCAGAAAGCTCTGAAATTTTTGCGATTTATCATCATTTTTTCAATTTTTGAATTTAAATTTGATTTTTTGATGAATATACTGTATTTTCGATAAATAAAAAGTAATTGTAAAACATTTAAAAATTTTATTTAAAAAAATCTCATTTAAACCCTAACTTTGCCGAAAAATATATTTTTCCAAGAAAAAATCAGTCGTTGGAAAATGAAATTTCAGTCATATTCTAACCAAAAATCTCTTAAATGGTCGTATTTCATCTTTAGTAATAATTTTTTTAAATTTCTCCAACAAAAAATCGGTTAAAATCAGCCGTATTTTGCGTTTTTCTAACAAAAAATCGGTCAAAGAACTCTTATTCTTTTGAAAAATCAAGTTTTCCAAATTTCTCATTCAAAAAATCGGTCAAATCTGTCGTATTTTACACTTTTCCAACAAAAAATCGGTAAAAAATTTTTTATTTTTTTGAAAAATCAAGCTTTCCAAAATTTTCCGTCAAAAAATCGATTAAAATCCGTCGTATGTTCCACTTTTCTAACAAAAAATCGGTCAGAAATCTCTTATTTCTCTGAAAAATCCAGTTTTCCAAATTTTCCCTTTAAAAAATCCGTTAAATCTGTTGTATCTTACACTTTTCTAACAAAAAATCGGTCAGAGAACTCTTATTCTTTTGGAAAATCAAGTTTTCCAGAATTTTCCTTTAAAAAATTGGTTAAATCTGTCGTATTTTACACTTAACAAAAAATCGGTAAAAAATTTCTTATTTCTTTGAAAAAAATCAAGTTTTCCGAATTTTTCCTTCAAAAAATCGGTTAAATCTGTCGTATTTTACACTTTTCGAACAAAAAATCGGTAAGAAATCTCTTATTTCTCTGAAAAAAAAGTTTTCCAATTTTCTCGTTTTCAATTTCCGTCAAAAATCGTCGATTTTATTGCAATTGCGCAACAATCGGATCCTCACGCCAGTAGGTCAGCATTCGAGGAGGAGAAGGGCGAACGCCGCGGCCGAAAGGCCCAACCATACCAAACAAAGGCCGAAGTAGGGCGCTTTCGTGTGCATCGCATCGCTCACGCAGCTTTTGTGGATGCGATATCCGTAGTCCAGGTACTTGCGGACGATGCGCTGGACCTGCAGCTGATTGATGCGGATGGCTTCGTCGATTAGCGGGAGGAGGGTGTTGTTCTTGGCGAAAACGAGGTGCGCCGTGACCACCGCCATCGGATGGTCCATGGGGATCAGGCTGCAAGATTTTTTTTTTTTTTTTTTTTTTTTTTTTTTTTTTTTTAATTCTTAGGAAATGCGCCAAAATTTTGAAACAACTTCTAGTTACAGCATTCACAAAGTGCGTGGGCATTTGTCGCATTAATTGCACAAAACAAAATTTAGCATTGCACTGTGCAATTTCCATGCACTGTGCGAAAACAAAATTTAGCATTGCACTGTGCAATTTCCTGCTTTTTGCACCGTGCAATAGGCTTTTTTGGGCTGTCGCTCGCACCCTAACCTTTTTTGCACAGTGCAAACAACAAAAAAAAAACTCCAGCGATCTTTGGACGGACTACTATTCGTATTTTCATAAACTGCTATGGACTGTTTTCTCTTTCGCACAGTGCATTTTGCACTTTTCCCGCACTTGTCGCCTCCGCACTGTAAATTGCCCTCTTTTCGCACAGTGCAAACCTCAAAAAAGGCCTTTTGCACTGTGCAAATTGTTGAGAAAAGCGCCGCGATTGCCGATGCACGGTGCAAAAACCAAAGAAAGGTCGAATGCACCGTGCAAAATGAGGTTTTTGTGCACGGTGCGTCAGGCGACAAAATGTCCATGCTCTGTGCGAAAACAAAAGTTCCCTTTGCACTGTGCAAATTTCCATGCGTTTTGCACCGTCCAATAGGGTTTTTTCGGCTGTCGCTCGCACCCTGACCTTTTTCGCACAGTGCAAACACCAAAGATCACTCCAGCGGCTTCCCGGGACGGACTAGTACTTTACCTTCAAAGCCGTGAGACTTTTTGTCGCTGCGGCACACTACTTGTTTTTGCCGTCGCTTTGGCATGAGGATTCACTGTGCAATTGTGCTGTTTCCAATGAGCGGCGATTCGTCTTTTGCGACGGCTGCTTGCACAGTGCAAAACAAAAAAAAAATAAATTCCAGCGCGGTGAGAAAAAGTCTCACGAATTCTTGCGCCGCCTATTATTAATTTATATTAGTGACAGTCGCTGGAATGATTTTTGATGTTTGCACCGTGCAATGAAAGTCAGGGTGCGAGCGACCGCCGAAAAAAGCCTATTGCACGGTGCAAAAAGCATGGAAATTGCACAGTGCAAAGGGAACTTTTGTTTTCGCACAGTGCATGTCGCGGAAATCACTCCAGCGACTTTACGGACCGACCACCAAAGTGCGTAGACTTTTTCCGCATTTTATCGCCGGCGCACAGTGCATTTTGCCTTTACTCCCATGTCGCTCACGCACCCTGCACTTTGCTCTTTCTCGCACAGTGCAAACTTGAAAAACCATCTGCACTGTGCGAATTTACGCAGCGGCGCGGTTGAAAAAAGCTTGCGTCGCGCCGATGGATGCACGGTGTTAAAAATTTCGCAAAAAGGTGTAATTCACTGTGCAAAATGGGGGTTTTTGTGTAGCGACAAAAAGTCTACATGGAAATTAAATTTTTAGAAATACAAATAGTTCTTACTTGCAATACTTTTTCGCCCTAAGGCTAACCAACTCATCGTCCATTATTGCAACCAATGCGGAGCCATGAGAGGCCAGTTCTAGGGCAATCTTACTGCTTCCAGTAATCTGCATGGGGGTTTCTAAAAATCAGTTTTCCAAATTTTTCCTTCAAAAAATCGGTTAAAATTAGTCGTATTTTACACTTTTCTAACAAAAAATCGGTCAGAGAGCTCTTACTCCTCTGAAAAATCAAGTTTTCCAGAATTTTCCTTCTAAAAATCGGTTAAAATTAGTCGTATTTTACGTTTTTCTAACAAAAAATCGGTCAGAGAGCTCTTATTCCTCTGAAAAATCAAGTTTTCCAGAATTTTCCTTCTAAAAATCGGTTAAAATTAGTCGTATTTTACGTTTTTCTAACAAAAAATCGGTCAGAGAGCTCTTATTCCTCTGAAAAATCAAGTTTTCCAGCGTTTTCCTTCAAAAAATCGGTTAAAATTAGTCGTATTTTAGGTTTTTCTAACAAAAAATCGGTCAGAAAGCTCTTATTCCTCTGAAAAATCAAGTTTTCCAGAATTTTCCTTCAAAAAATCGGTTAAAATTAGACGAATTTTACGTTTTTCTAACAAAAAATCGGTCAGAAAGCTCTTATTCCTCTGAAAAATCAAGTTTACCAAATTTTTCCGTCAAAAAATCGGTTAAAATTAGTCGTATTTTACGTTTTTCTAACACAAAATCGGTCAGAAAGCTCATTCTTCTGAAAAATCAAGTTTTCCAAATTTTTCCGTTAAAAAATCGGTTAAAATTAGTCGTATTTTACGTTTTTCTAACAAAAAATCGGTCAAAAAGCTCTTATTCCTCTAAAAAATCAAGTTTTCCAAATTTTTCCGTTAAAAAATCGGTTAAAATTAGTCGTATTTTACGTTTTTCTAACAAAAAATCGGTCAAAAAGCTCTTATTCCTCTAAAAAATCAAGTTTTCCAAATTTTTCCTTCAAAAAATCGGTTAAAATTAGTCGTATTTTACGTTTTTCTAACAAAAAATCGGTCAGAAAGCTCTTATTCCTCTGAAAAATCAAGTTTTCCAAATTTTTCCGTTAAAAAATCGGTTAAAATTAGACGAATTTTACGTTTTTCTAACAAAAAATCGGTCAGAAAGCTCTTATTCCTCTGAAAAATCAAGTTTACCAAATTTTTCCGTCAAAAAATCGGTTAAAATTAGTCGTATTTTACGTTTTTCTAACACAAAATCGGTCAGAAAGCTCATTCTTCTGAAAAATCAAGTTTTCCAAATTTTTCCGTTAAAAAATCGGTTAAAATTAGTCGTATTTTACGTTTTTCTAACAAAAAATCGGTCAAAAAGCTCTTATTCCTCTAAAAAATCAAGTTTTCCAAATTTTTCCTTCAAAAAATCGGTTAAAATTAGTCGTATTTTACGTTTTTCTAACAAAAAATCGGTCAGAAAGCTCTTATTCCTCTGAAAAATCAAGTTTTCCAAATTTTTCCGTTAAAAAATCGGTCTTAAAACACTGAAACCTCAACTCACTCCTCATCGCCGACCGCAAATCCGCGTACGGAAACATTGTACTATGGTTGATGGCCTCGAAAAACCAATGATTCCCGGTCGCATCCGCAAAATATCGTCGGCCCGCGGCGACCTGTTGAATCAGGTCGTTGTTGGTCTGCAGGTCGTTGGCAATGTCGTTGGCGTACTTTTGCGTCAAGATCCAACTACTGTAGACGCCCATCAAGACGACGCCTTGGAAGATGGAGACAAAGACCATGTTGAATTTGGCTGAAAACGCGATTTTTTGTGAGGAAATGACTATAATAATATGTATTACATACTACGCCTTTTCCAAAGTCCCGTAGACTTTTTGTCGCGCCGCACAGTGCATTTTCCCTATGTTTGCACGGTGCGCGCGCCTTTTTGAAGCTTTTTGCACTGTGCAAACCTCAAAAATGTCATTTGCACGGTGCAAAACTCAGCGATGTCGTTGAAAAAAGCGTCGCGCCGCGGCGATATTTCGACTGCACAGTGCGAACGGTCGAATGCACTGTGAGAAACGCGCCGCGACGGCCGCGAAAAAGTGCAAAAAGCTTCAAAAAGGCGCGCGCACCGTGCAAAAAGAGGAAAAATGCACTGTGCGGCGCGACAAAAGGTCTACGCACTCTTGAAGAAGCGTAGTACTACTCGGCGCAAAAGGTCCTGAGAATTCATCGCGCACCGAAATTTTGTCGCGCGCCGAAAAAATGATTTGTCGCTGAGAAAAGTGGGAATCGCGCGCGACGTAAGGCAAAAAATGCTAAATGCACCGTGCAAAATTCTACGGACTTTATGTCGCGGGTTGGAAAAAGCACAATTGCACCGTGCATTGTCATTCCAAAGTGACGGCAAAAAACAAAGAATTTATCGCAGCGACAAACCTCGGCGCGACAATCTTTGTCGCAGGTCGATTTGGAGGAAATGTCTCTAGGTTGCAGCGATCTCACCTCTCTGCGACATAGATTTCTTGCGACTGTCCTTCGCACAGTGCGTTGCACCGTGCAAAGTGGAAACAAGCGGCAGAGCGCTGCACTGTGCGAAAAAAGTAAAACGCACCGTGCAATCAAAGAATTTGCACAGTGCGAAAAAGTCCGGAGAATTTGCACTGTGCGGTTTTTGAGGATTTGCACTGTGCGGTTCGAAAATCGCGAAAAAACGGCTTCGCACAGTGCATTTTGACCCAAAAACATCGTTTTGCACGGTGCATTTTGCATTTTTTGCCTTACTTCGCGCGCGATTCCCATTTTTCTCAGCGACAAATCTTTTTTTTCGGCGCGCGACAAAATTTCCGATAAATTCTCAGGACTTTTTGCGCCGAGTACTATGAAAATACCAATATTACCTCCGTAACTTCGCCATGACACTTCAATTGGCATCCCCAATTGCAATTTTACGGCGTTCCAGAGCGACTGAAATTGAATTCAAATAAGGGAAAACGGCGGAGTAAACGTGAACGTGATACTCGTCCGTCCGAAAAGTCGCTGGAGTGATTCGGCGACATGCACAGTCTAAAAAATGTCAAGGTGCGAGCGACGGCCGAAAAAAGCCTATTGCACGGTGCGAAAAGCATGGAAATTGCACAGTGCAAAGGGAACTTTTGTTTTCGCACAGTGCATGTCGCGGGAATCACTCCAGCGACCTTGCGGACGGATTAGTAATAGTATTTCCATAAATTGCGGCGACTTTCGATCGCTAGACCAAAAGTTGCGTTTTGCACAGTGCAATTCACCTTTTTGCACATTTTTTTCAACTGCAATGCTGCGCGAATTTGCACAGTGCAGACAGCAAAAAGCAAGAAATTGGCGTTTGCACTGTGCAAAAAAAGTCGGGGTGCAAGCGACAGCCGTAAAAATCGTTCTAGTCCGTCCGTAAAGTCGCTGGAGTGATTTCCGCGACATGCACTGTGCGAAAACAGGAGCTCCCTTTGCACAGTGCAATTTCCATGCTTTTCGCACCGTGCAATGGGCTTTTTTCGGCTGTCGCTCGCACAGTGCAATGCAAACTTTTGTTTTCGCACAGTGCATGTCGCGGGAATCCCTCCAGCGACTTTCCGGACGAACTAATATACCTCCGAATGCCTCCTCATCGCACGTATATGTCGAAACCCGATGCGCTGCAACTCTTCGGCGCAAAATTCGTTGACCAAATAGAACAACGCTTGGAGTGCGAGAATGACGGCCATGACCAAGTAGCTGGGCTTGTCGTAGATCGTGAAAAACGACCACAGACTCTCCTCGGACACGTCGACTCGTCGACGGAAAATGTTTAGCTCGGCCTGAAAGGAGGGATGTGGTATGTGAAGATGTAATTATATATATATATGATGTTGCACAAACGTATTTTACAAACCCACTTGGTATAAGGGCTCCGAAAAGTCCATGTATTGGCTGCGGACGATCGTCTTCTGCATTGGATAGGCGATTGTGTCCACAATCCCTTCATTCACATACCTCATCAGGCCAGATACGTTGTTCCCATCCTGACAACAATAACATTGGTTATTTCGGCATGTCGGGGGAAATAATGCGGATTTGTCGCGTCTTCAAATCGATGCGACAGTTCGAGTCGACGACAGCGCGAGGGAATGTCCGTAACACGCATTTTCAAGAGTTCCGTAGACTTTTTTTGAGTTTTTATAGATTCACAGAATAAAAAAAAAATTTTTTTATTCTAAAATACGCTCATAAACCCTTCGTATCGAATTTCCAGGCAAAAAATATACTATGCCTTTTCAAAGGTCCCGTAGACTTTTTGTCGCGCCGCACAGTGCATTTTTCCTCCGTTTGCACGGTGCGCGCGCCTTTTTGAAGCATTTTGCACTGTGCGAACCTCAAAAATGCCGTTTGCACTGTGCAAACTTTGCAGCGACGTACATGAAAAAAACTTGCGCCTCCGCGATATTCCGATTGCACAGTGCAAAAGGTCAAATGCACTGTGAAAAGTGTGCACTGTGCGGCCCGCGACAAAAAATGCACTAGGCGGGCCAAAAAAGTCTTGACATGTCTGCACTGTGCGCCGTCGCGCCAAAACCTTGTCGCAAATCTTCAAACGGCGACAAAACAAAGTTCAGAGTGCACGGCGGTCACGCACAGTGCAAAATGAACTTTCGGGGAAGGGCGATCAGAGCTGATGTCGCGTCAAATGCACTGTGAAAAACGTGCACTGTGCGGCCTGCAAAAAAAAGTTCCATAAAGTGCATTTGCACTGTGCAAAAAAGGCAGGGTGCGAGCGACAGCCGAAAAAAGCCTATTGCACGGTGCAAACGCAAGAAATTGCACAGTGCAAAGGGAACTTTTGTTTTCGCACAGTGCACGAAATCACTCCAGCGACCTTGCGGACGGATTAGTTATAGTATTTCCATAAAGTGCATTTGCACTGTGCAAAAAAGTCAGGGTGCGAACGACAGCCGAAAAAAGCCTATTGCACGGTGCAAAAAGCAAGAAATTGCACAGTGCAATGCCAATTTTTGTTTTTGCACGGTGCGCGCGCCTTTTTGAGGCATTTTGCACTGTGCAAAGGTTTGTTTCGCCTAGCGACAAAAAGTTTACGCACTTTATGGAAATAGGAAAAAGTTTCGCAGATTGGCCACCACTCCCAAAAAACTGAAAAATAAAAAAAGTCAATGCGAACTGCGCCCGTATTGAATATAAGATTAGCCTAAGCCTAAGTTAATCTAAGCTAACAAGGGAAGTACCCCAAACGCTCAGATTTTCTTTAAATTGGGCACACATGTCAGCCATAGGCCACGTATTAATTACCAAAAATTTTAGCTCGCGCTTTGCAGCGAGAGCCGAGATATTCAACGATCTGACGAGAGAGTACGCGAAATGCGGAGAGCGGTCACAGACGAAAACACTTTTTGGCTATATCTTTGCCAATTTCGTGCGGAAAAAATTGATTTTTAGTGGAAACATTACCTTCTATGATAGAAATAGCCACGAAACTTTTCATACCAAAAATCACAAAAAAGTGCCACATTTTTGCCAACTTTGGATCTAAAAATCTCGGTCGTTTCTGCAAAGCGCGAGCCAGAAGCCTAGCATATGTCTTAGAAAAATTAATACTAAATTTGTGCCAAGTTTTATCAAAATCTGAGCGTTGCACTTGGAGTACTTCCCTTGTAAATGCAAAAAATTCAACCTTTTTTCTGCTTTTTAGAACGAAAAATTGGCATTCTGTTTCATTCGCAAAAAACAAGATTTCTGCACTTGGTGTACTTCCCCTGTGAGCCTAAGCGAGTAGCTTCGACCATGCATACAAAAAGAAAGTCCATCGCTGATTGCACCGTAAACTTACAACACTTCCCAGGACCAAGTTCCCGTCGAGATTTAAGTCATCTTCCACCACAACCTCCTCAATGGGGACGTTAATACTGTCGGCGATGGCAATCAGAATCTAAAGTGATAAGAAAACGTATTAAAAACGGTTCTATTACTAGTCCTTTCGTAAAGTCGCTGGAGCGATTTCCGCGACATGCACTGTGCGAAAACAAAGGTTCGCTTTGCACCGTGCAATCTCTTGCTTTTTGCACCGTGCAATAGGCTTTTTTCGGCTGTCGCCCGCACCCTAACCTTTTTTGCACAGTGCAAACACCAAATAACACTCCAGCTACTACTACTACTGGCGTATTAGCACTTATTTTTTGTAGTATTAGTATTTTCACATAGTGCACGGACATTTTGTCGCGTTCCGCACTGTGCACAACAAAAAACCTCATTTTGCACTGTGCATTTTACGTTTTTGGTTTTTGCACTGTGCATCGAAAATGGCTGCGACATAAGCAGACTTGAACTACGTCGCGGCGTCGACTCCGGAAATTTGCACAGTGCAAACGGGATTTTTGAGGTTTGCACTGTGCGAAAAGAGGGCAATTTACAGTGCGGAGGCGACAAGTGCGGGAAAAGTGCAAAATGCACTGTGCGAAAGAGAAAACAGTCCATAGCAGTTTATGAAAATACGAATACTAGCCGACCGAAAGTCGCTGGAATTTTTTTTGTTGTTTGCACTATGCAAAAAAGGTTAGAGTGCGAGCGACAGCCAAAAAAAGCCTATTGCACGGTGCAAAAAGCATTAAGTTGCACAGTGCAAGGTGAACTTTTGTTTTCGCACAGTGCATGTCGCAAAAATCTCTCCAGCGACTTACGGACAAACTAGTGTGCCGAGAGTACGATCTCACCTCCACAATGAGGCCCGGATACGGGCATCGCGGCGAGCTGCGCAGATGCGGAAAGTTGGAGCAAGTGTTGGAGACCGCCGGGAATTCATGGGGAAACAGCACCCTAAACGTTCGATTCTTCTCCGCCATAACGCGAATACGAATGTAACGTTCGAATGGGATGGGGTGTTTGAAATTTCACGGACCTTCCCACGTGTGCCTGGAGATGTATGCGACAGTGATGAATATGTGATGCGGAAAGCCGTGGTATGGTGGGACAAAATATTCGGAAAGGCTAGGGTTGTATATTCAAACAGAATTATACGTTTTTATACACATGTTTGCCATTGTTTGGAATGGGAACATCTTCGCGTGGAGTATTGGTCCGGACGGAAAGTCGCGGGAGCGATTTTTTTGCAGAAAAAGGTCAGAGTGCGAGCGACAGCCCAAAAAGACTATTGCACCGTGCAAAAAGCGAGAAATCGCACAGTGCAAAGTGAACTTTTGTTTTTGCACAGTGCATGGAAATTGCACAGTGCAATGCAAACTTTATTGCACGTTGCAAAAGCCATAGAAAAATCAAATGCACCGTGCAAAATGGGGTTCTTTGTGCACGGTGCGTAGGGCGACAAAATGTCCATGCACTAGTTCAGCGCCCGCTTTGCGGACCCAGCGCTCCTCCCAACAGTCCGCAATAAACTCGGACGTAACGTAACTGCCCTTTGACGTTGCGCAACGCCACTCTCTCTTTTTTTTACGCAAAAAGAATAACAAAAGCAAAACGTAAAAAGTATAATGCGATTAAAAAAAGGAAAGCCTGTTTCGGAATACAACTGTCAAAGCGGGGAGCGTTTGTTGGAGTGCATTACGGAGACAATATTACCATGGTAAGTTTTGGTATTTTTGCAAAATTTTTTTCTTTTTTTGGTTTCAAAATCAAATTTTGGTCTTTTAAAAAGTTAAAAATGACATTTTTAAATTTCAAATCGCACAATTGGACTGTTTACTTTTGAAATTTTTTGATTTTTCGTCGCAAATATCGAAATTCGTATTAAATTTGATTGCACAGTGCATTTCATTTTTTTTCGAGCAGCTTTTCGCACCGTCAATCGCCGCGACATAAGCTTTTTTTCAACTGCGCCGCTGCGCACATTCGCACAATGCAGACCGCTTTTCAAGTTGGCACAGTGCGAAGAACAGCAAAATGCAGGGTGCGTGAGCGACAAATAGGGGAGAAAAGGCAAAATGCAATTTGTGGCGGCGATAAAAGGCAAAAAAATCTCCTCACTTTATGGAAATACTATAATAGTACTACGCTTTTTCAAAAGTGCTTTCACTTTTTTATTTGACCTTTTGCACTGTGCAATCGAAATATTGCCGCGACGCAACGTTTTTTTCAACTACGTCGCTACGGGAGGTTTGCACAGTGCAAACGGCGATTTTGAGGTCTGCACAGTGCAAAATGCTTCAAAAAGGCGCGCGCACCGTGCAAAACGGGGAAAAATGCACTGTGCGGCGCGGCAACACTCAAAAACCCCCATTTTGCACAGTGCATAAAAAGACAAAAAAAAGTCCACGCACTTTGTCGGTCCGTTTTCAAAGTCGCTGGAATGATTTCCGCGACATGCACTGTGCGAAAAAAGGTCAAGGTGCGAGCGACAGCCGAAAAAAGGCTATTGCACCGTGCAAAAAACAAGAGATTGCACAGTGCATAGTAAACTTTAAAAAGGTCAGGGTGCGAGCGACAGCCGAAAAAAGCCCATTGCACGGTGCAAAAAGCAGGAAATTGCAAGTGCAATGCTAAATTTTGTTTTCGCACAGTGCATGGAAATTGCACAGTGCAATGCTATATTTTGTTTTAGCACAGTGCATGGAAAATTGCACAGTGCAATGCTAAATTTTGTTCTCGCACCGTGCATGGAAATTGCACAGTGCAATGCTAAATTTTGTTTTTGCACAGTGCAATGCTAAATTTTGTTCTCGCACAGTGCATGGAAATTGCACAGTGCAAGGTGAACTTTGTTTTCTCACAGTGCATGTCGCGGAAATCACTTCAGCGACTTTACGGACGGACTAACGCTTTTTTTTGGCTGTCGCTCGCACCCTGACTTTTTTGCACAGTGCAAACGCCAAAAATCAAAAGCAAAATGCACTGTGCAGTAAACATTTTGTTTTTTTGCGCTTCAAAAGTCAAATTTTGATCTTTTTAAACTTAAAAATGCTATTTTTAGGTTTTACATCGTTCAATTGGACTGTTAATTTTAGAAATTTTCTGATTTTTCGTCGGAAATATCAAAATTCGAATTAAATTTGTTTGAAAAATCAAAAACCGAAAGGTTATTAAAATTAATTACATACGCAGTTCCTTCGAATTACATACATACGCCGTTCCTTCGTTCAAATGACAAGAATCCGGAAGTAGGTGGAAATATCATACGTCCTAGCCATTGAAAAGATAATGTTTTGTATAATATTAGCAGGCGACGTTAGATTTTTGGAGTTTCAAGGCCCATTACTAGTATTTCCATAAAGTGCGTAGACTTTTTTCGCTTTTTATCGCCGCCGCACAGTGCATTTTTCTAATGAGCGGCAATTCGTCTTTTGCGACGGCTGCTTGCACAGTGCAAAACAAAAAAAAAAATTCCCGCGCGGTGCGAAAAAGTCTCACGAATTCTTGCGCCGCCTAGTATTATATTAGTGACAGTCGCTGGAATGATTTGTGGTGTTCGCACCGTGCAATGAAAGCCAGGGTGCGAGCGACAGCCGAAAAAAGACAATTGCACGGTGCGAAGAGCATGGAAATTGCACGGTGCAAAGGGAACTCTTGTTTTCGCACATTTTGCTGTCTTTCGCACAGTGCAAACTTCAAAAAGCGGTCTGCACTGTGCGGCGCAGTTGAAAATTATCGCCGGCGCACAGTGCATTTTACCTTTTTCCCCGATTTCTCGCACGCACCGTGCATTTTGCCTTTATTCCTTTATTTGTCGCCACCGCACCGTGCATTTTGCTTTTCTCCCCTATTTGTCGTTCACGCACCGTGCATTTTGCGGTTTTTCGCACAGTGCAAACTTAAAAAGCGGTCTGCACTGTGCGAATGTGCGCAGCGACGCAATTGAGAAAAGGTTACGTCGCGGCGATGGATGAGACGTTGCGAAAACTTGCGAAAGTAGGTGAAATGCACTGTGCAAAATGCTTTTTTTCGCTTAGCGATTTAAAAGGTCTTTATGGAAATACTCTATAGTAGGTGGAAAAATCAGACGTCCTAACTGTTATTATAATAGCGGAATTTGTTTTTTTTGTTACAGGCGACATTTGATTTTTGGGTTTTGAGGGGCAGCACACTAATCTCGATTGTTTCAGCAAAGCACGAGCTAAGAATCTTCTATATGTCCTTAAAAACATTTATCTGAATTTTTTGTCTAATTGCGAAAAGTTTTTCGCGACGCACTGTGAGCACTGTGCAATTTCCTGCTTCTTGCACCGTGCAATAGGCTTTTTTCGGCTGTCGCTCGCACTCTGACGTTTTTCGCACTATGCAAATACCAAAAGTCACTACGGCCATTTTCCGGATGGACTATTTCAAATGTCGCGTACCATATATCTACGGAAAAGCAATTTGTTGCAAGCAAAACCGCGCTTTGCAGAAGCCATCGAGATTTTTGGATTGAAAATTGACACTTTTTTCAAATTTATTATGGAACTTGTCTATTTGCGAACGCAAAAAATGCCAAAATCCAAATTTTTTTTTGTTTTTTTAGCTTGAACGATGGCTTCTGCATAACGCACGTTAAGAATCTAAAAAAAGCCTTGAAAAACTGTAATTCGCGAGAAAGTCTCACGAATTCTTGCGCCAACTAGCACAGAATTTAAAGACAATCTGAGCGTTGAACTTGAAGCACTTTACTTGAACAATATTACAATTTTTAAAAGTAAAAAACAAAATTTTTTGCTAAAAAAAGTAATTACTCCCAAAAAAAATCCTTTTTTGGTCTCATTTTGACCCTTTTCCGGGATCGCTCCCCTCCCAATGATCCCATTTTTATTCGAAAAAAGCCAATCCCAAAACGTAATATAACTTTAAGTGCGAGCATAACGTGTTCACAATGAAATACAACAAAAAAGGGCCCTGGAGTGCTCGTCGCGACTGTTTTTGTTTGACCAAATTACGGATATTCATTTCCGATTACAGAAATCCTTTTGTCCAACGAAAGGTGACGATCCCACAAGTCTTTTGAGGTCTTTTTTGTTGGTACCTTTGTTTTCATTTCAGAGCTTGTCACCACTTATAAGCAGTGGAATGGACGAGAATTTGCGGTGCTGAGATGGGCAAAGTTGTGGTGTTACTGTGTCTTTGCATCTGCAATGCAGTGGGATTTGAAGTAAAATTTTGTTTTGTTTTGGAGCGCTCGCACTGTGCAATTTGCAAATTAGTGCAAAAATTTTTTTTTAGATTGCACTGTGCAAAAATTTTTTTTGGACTGCACAGTGCAATCTAAAAAAAATTCTTGCACTGTGGAATTTGAAACAATCTTTTCGCACTGTGCATTTGGAAAAATTTGTGCTGCATGGTGCAGTCTGAAAAAAATTTTTTACGCTGTGCAATTTGCAAATTTGTGCAAAAAATTTTTTTTATATTGCACAGTGCAAAAAATTTTTTTTCGGACTGCACAGTGCAATCTAAAAAAATTCTTGCACTGTGGAATTTAAAACAATCTTTTCGCACTGTGCAGTTGGAAAAATTTGTGCTGCACGGTGCAGTCTGAAAAAAAAATTTCGCACTGTGCAGTCGGAAAAATTTGTGCTGCACGGTGCAGTCTGAAAAAAAATTTTTGCACTGTGCAATTCGCAAATTAGTGCAAAATTTTTTTTTTGATTGCACAGTGCAAAAAATTTTTTTTCGGACTGCACAGTGCAATCTAAAAAAAATTTTTGCACTGTGGAATTTAAAACAATCTTTTCGCACTGTGCAGTCGGAAAAATTTGTGCTGCACGGTGCAGTCTGAAAAAAAATTTTTGCACTGTGCAATTCGAATTTAAAAATATTTTTTTCTGCACTGTGCAATCTAAAAAATTTTCTTCTGCACTGTGCAATCTGAAAAATTTTTTTCGCACTGTGCAAAATGAAAAAACTTTTTGCACAGTGCAATTCCACCTTGAAAAGATTGTTTCTGCACTGTGCAATATGAAAAAGTTTTTTTGCACTGTGCAGTCGAAAAATTTGTTCGCACTGTGCAATCTAAAAAATTTTCTTCTGCACTGTGCAATCTGAAAAATTTTTTTCGCACTGTGCAAAATGAAAAAACTTTTTGCACAGTGCAATTCGAATTTGAAAAGATTGTTTCTGCACTGTGCATTATGAAAAAGTTTTTTTGCACAGTGCAATCCAAAAAAGGGTTTTGCACTGTGCAATCTCAAAAAATATCGCTTTGCACAGTGCAATTTGAAATTACTTTGAAAAAAAAATTTCTTCTAGGTTATCTGGAACATCCCCAGTAAGCCATGCAAAAATGTCGACCCAAGTGAGCATAATGTAACTGTGAACAAATTGAACAACTTTTGGGGAGAGAAAGTTGTTCTTCTTTATGAGACATTCGGTCTGTTTCCCTTTTGTACGTCGGAGCAAAAGGTTGGAGCGAAGAAACCGGAGTGCATTCCAATAAATGGAGGGGTTCCTCAGGTGAGTTTTGAAGGTTTTTTCATTACCCCAAATTTTACACTTTCACAACTTGTTGCAGAATGCCAAAAAGTTTCACGTTTTCGAGGTCATACCCAAAGTACCAAAACCCACAAAATTTGACTCTCAAAAGGTTTTAGTGACTTTCGACACCACAAATTTGCAATTTTTACCGCTTGTTGCAGAATGCCAAAAAATTTCAAGTTTTCGTGGTGAAACCCAAAGTTCCAAAACTCACAAAATTTGACTCTCAAAAGGTTTTAGTATCTGCCAATATTCTAAATTCCACATTTATACGACTTGTTGCAGAATGCCAAAAATTGAACTTTTCGTTGTAGTACCCAAAATGCAAAAACCCAGAAAATTTGACTCTCAAAATTCACCACAACTTTTCGTGGTGAAACCCAAAATATTGCAAAATTACAGGACCCTTACTACCGTCGTATTTTGCCACACTTGGCTACAAATTTTGTTCAAATTTTCAGGCCGCAAACCTCTCAGCGCATCTGGCAAAAGCGGCCCAAGATCTGGAGAATGCGATTCCCGACCCGAATTTCGACGGCTACGGAGTTATCGACTACGAAGGCTGGCGACCATTATACGATCTGAATTGGAGTTCGCGACGAATCTACCAACGCTATTCGCGGAAGTTGCTGCAACACGAAAATAAATTCAAGGGCTCTCATGAATTGGAACATATGGCTAGGGAAAGGTTCGATGAGGCCGCAAAGTAAGCAAGCTATTGGTATTTTGGGAAAAATACATCCAGTACGCATTTCGTATACCGTTTAGAACAGCTTTTCCTAAACTACACTTCTTTAAAATTGCGTAGACTTTTTGTCGCGCCGCACAGTGCATTTTTCCTCTTTTTGCACGGTGCGCGCGCCTTTTTTGAAGCATTTTGCACTGTGCAAACCCCAAAAATGCCACTTGCACTGTGCAGGCCTCAAAAATCCCGTTTGCACTGTGCAAAAAACCAAAGTGCACGGCGCGCGCCTTTTTGAAGCTTTTTGCACTGTGCGAACCTCAAAAACCTCGGTTGCACTGTGCGGACGCTGACGCAGCGACGTAGTTGAAAAAAGCGCTGCGCCGCGGCGATATTTCGACTGCACAGTGCAAAAGGAAGCATTTTGCACTGTGCAAACCTAAAATATGCTGTTTGCACTGTGCAAAAACGCAAAACGCACGGTGCGCAGACGTTTTTTGCCTTTTGTCGCGGCGCACAGTGCATTTTGTCTTTTTTGCTCCCGCACCGTGCATTTTGCTGTTTTTCGCACAGTGCAAACCTCAAAAGTGCCGTCTGCACTGTGCAAAACTCCGGACGCCGACGCAGCGACGTCGTTGAAAAAAGCGTTGCGCCGCGGCGATATTTCGATTGCACAGTGCAAAAGGTCAAATGCAGTGCGAAAAATGTGCACGGGGGCTCGCGACAAAAAGTCTACGCACTTTTGAAAAGGTGTAGTAGTGCAATGTCATTTTTAGTCCAGAAAACTCGATTTTTCCTCACTCTTACGGACTTTTCAGAGAATTTTTGGTCGAAACGATAAAATTGGCCAAAAAAATGCGGCCCAAAGCCAAATGGGGATTTTGGGAGTATCCGTTGTGCGACTACACGGCTGGTTACAATCAATCGGAGTGTCTGGACTACTACAATGACTTCAATGGACAGTGAGTTGATTTTTTATTTGTTTGTCTATTTTTGCGCGCTGTGCAGACAAAAGATACACTTTGCACGCAAATTTAAAAACAATTGAGGTGCACAGTGCAATTTTAGTAACAAAAAACTTTCTGCACAGTGCAAATTTCCGAAAAATCTTACACTGTGCAATTCAAGTTTTTTGGCCGCACAGTGCATTCAAATTTAATGACTTTTACAAAAGTTGCACGGTGCAATCAATAAAAATGATGGGTTTGCACTGTGCGGATAGCGTGAAAAATCAATAAATTTGTTGCACAAGGCAAATAAATTATGTACTAAATTGCACAGTACAAAAAAATTTTTTTTCTAATTGCGCTGTGCAAATTTTTGGAGTAAAACTGTTTGCACAGTGCAATCAAAAATTTTTGAATGTGCTGCACAGTGCAAAATTAAAAATAAAAAAAAATTTTTTCTAATTGCACTGTTCAAATTTTTGGAGTAAAACTTTTCGCACAGTGCGATCCAAAATTTTTGGAAGCGCTGCACAGTGCAAAAGTAAAAATAAAGAAAAATTTGATTGCACTGTGCGAATTTTTGGAAAAAAACGTTTCTCGCACAGTGCGAGCCAAAATTTTTGAATGCGCTGCACGGTGCAAAGATAAAAATAAAAAAATTCAATTGCACTGTGCAAATTTTTGGAGAAAAACTTTTCGCACAGTGCAATCTAAAATTTTTGAATGTGCTGCACAGTGCAAAAATAAAAATAAGAAAAATTCAATTGCACTGTGCAACCTTTTGGAAAAACTTTTCGCACAGTGCAATCCAAAATTTTTAGATGTGCTGCACAGTGCAAAAGTAAAAATAAAAAAAAACTTTTTTTAATTGCACTGTGCATATTTTTGGAGAAAAACTTTTCGCACAGTGCAATCCAAAATTTTTGAATGCACTGCACAGTGCAAAAAATTTTTTTTTGATTGCATTGTGCAAATTTTTGGAGAAAAACTTTTAGCACAGTGCGATTCAAAAATTTTGAGTTCCCCGCACAGTGCAAAGATTTAAAAAAAAATGGCGCAGAAAACTTTTGAATAAAAACAAAATTTTTTAGACTCTCCTATATCCCCGAGAACTCGGATGTTCTCTATCCAGCAATCTACTTCTACGGTGATGAGGCGTCGGAAGGCCGGCTCAAACACGCGTACGCTCGCCTAAAGCAAACGCACAATTATGCGACACAATTCAACAAAAAGTTGGGGATCATTCCGTACGTGAAAATCGAGTATTCTCCGTCCGACTCGATGGAAGCGGGCTTCTACAGCAAGAACGATCTGTGCGCCTCCATCAAATATCCGATGGAGCTCGGAGCGGAGGCGGTGATCGTTTGGAGCAGTAGTTATCGGATAAAACAGCGATGTAATGGGCTGGGGGAGTACCTCAAAAATCAATTGGGACCCTTTGCGACGGAAGTGAGGAGGAAAGCGAAAAAGTAAGATTTTTTTTCAATTTGAAAACATGGGCAATTTTTTTTTTAATTTTCTAGTCTATTGGAAGTCGCTGGAGTGATTTACGCGATGTGCACTGTGCGAAAACAAAAGTTGCATTTTCTTATTTTTGCACAGTGCAAACCTCAAAAATGCCGTTTGCACTGTGCAAAACTCCAGCCGCCGTTGCAGCGACGTAATTGAAACTTGCTTATGTCGCAGCGATTGTCGATGCACAGTGCAAAAACCAAAAAAAAAGGTTAAATGCGCGGTGCAAAATGGAGATTTTTTGTTCACAGTGAGGAAAGCGACAAAATTTCTGCAGTTTGTGTCGTTTGCACTGTGCAAAAAAGTGAAAGTGTGAGCGACAGCCGAAAAAAGCCTATTGCACGGTGCAAAGAACAAGAAATTGCACAGTGCAAAGAGAACTTTTGTTTCCGCACAGTGCGTGTCGCCGAAATCACTTAAAAAAGTCTTTTTTGCACGGTGCGCTTTTTAGAAAAACATTTAAAAAAAATGTGAAAAATTAAAAAAAAACTTATTTTTTTATTAAAAAAATGATATAAACCAAAAATACTACGCTTTTTCAAAAGTCCCGTAGACTTTTTGTCGCACCGCACAGTGCATTTATTTTCCCCTTTTTGCACGGTGCGCGGGCCTTTTTGAAGCTTTGTGCACTGTGCAAACCTTCAAAAAATGCCGTTTGCACTGTACAAAGCGCCGACGCAGCGACGTAGTTGAAAAAAGCGTTGCACTGCGGCGATATTTCGATTGCACAGTGCAAGTTCAAAAAATTTTTTAATCAAAAAAAAATATTTGTTTTTCTCAAAATTTTCTTTCAGATGTCGTGAATCCCACTGCAACAACAATGGTCGGTGCGCAGCAAAAGAGATTGCAATCCCCGACGATTGCCATCTTGGCCATACGATTCAGAATCCTACGTGTATCTGCGATGAGGGCTTTACCGGTGAACAATGCCGAAACCAAATTAGGTAGCTAAAATAATATTGTGCATACAGCTGTGCTTTATTATGTTAATAAAACTCTATCTGCTGACTTTAATCTTAATATAGATGGGTTTTGAAGACCACTGCACAGTGCGGAAGACTGTTTTTTTTGTTTTTTGCACAGTGCGGCATAATTTTTTGAGTGCACAGTGCGAAAAATTTTTTTTTAATCTGCACCGTGCGAAGGCAAGTTTTTTTGCCTGCACTGTGCAAGAAAAGTCCGTTTGTTTGCACAGTGCAAGACATCATTTTTGTCGTTCATGTTGCACTGTGCGGGGAAACAAAAGTTTTTTTTCGCACTGTGCAGTCTTCTTCGGAGGTCTGGTTGTTTGCACAGTGCACTGAAAATAATTTGCTTGTTCCGCACTGTGCAGTAAACAAATAAAGTTCCATCGCAAGTGCAGAAAAACCTAACATTGTGCACTGTGCAAAATATAAGACGATTTTTGATTGGTCCATTTTTTTGCACAGTGCAAGAAAATTGTTTTTTTTTTGTCGCTCATGTTGCACTGTGCAGAGAAGAAAAAGGTTTGGTTTGCACAGTGCGTAAGAAGAAATTTCTTTTGCCGCACGGTGCACAGTGAAATTTAATGATTTTGTTTCGCACTGTGCAAGAATTTTTTTTGTCGCTCATGTTGCACTGTGCAGAGAAAAAAAGGTTTGGTTTGCACAGTGCGTAAGAAGAAATTTCTTTTGCCGCACGGTGCACAGTGAAATTTAATGATTTTGTTTCGCACTGTGCAAGAATTTTTTTTTGTCGCTCATGTTGCACTGTGCAGAGAAGAAAAAGGTTTGGTTTGCACAGTGCGTAAGAAAAAATTTCTTTTGCCGCACAGTGCACAGTGAAATGTAATGATTTTGTTTTGCACTGTGCAAGAATTTTTTTGTCGCTCATGTTGCACTGTGCGGAGAAAAAAATTTATGTTTGCACGGTGCAGAAATTTTTTTTTTGTTTTTTTTGTTGCACAGATTAACTAAAAAGTCATTTCAATGATTTCAGTAAATGTTATTTATTATTATATTAACAAGTGTTAACAGAACAATTCAAAATTTTCAAAGCTATCTCCTCGACACAACGGACAAGACAAAGTGATATGAGACTAAACAATAAACCGGCAAATTCAAGTAGTTTGTGAATGACGGATTAATCCCCGTTGCCTATAGCTCGTCGAGACTATGCAATTACTACTACTGTCATAGAATTTAAAGGTTATTTTGAATGCAATTTTTAACAATAAAAAAAATATATTGCCAAGTTTTTCACAATCTGCCTTATCAAGTATATTTTGTGTGATATACGTATGTACAGTGCACATTTTTTCGTTTCTTTTACCGCACAGTGCACAGTTAAATGCAATGATTTTTTCCGCACAGTGCAATGGAAAAAAAAATTTTAAATATTTTTTTTCTTTTTTCAGGCCAAAAAGCAACATGCCTCCAGCAAGACCATACGTTTTAATCTCCCTAATGATTACTGTTACTATTATTTGTTGTTTTATTGCCATGAGTCGAGTTCAAAAATTGTATTAAAAATAATACGGCGCCTATTCAAAAGTGCGTAGACTTTTTGTCGCGCCGCACCGTGCATTTTTCCCGTTTTTGCACGGTGCGCGGGGCTTTTTGAAGAATTTTGCACTGTGCAAACCCCAAAAATGCCACTTGCACAGTGCAAACCTCAAAAATTCCGTTTGCACTGTGCAAACCCCAAAAATGCCATTTGCACTGTGCAAACCTCAAAAATGCCACTTGCACTGTGCAGGCCTCACAAATCCCGTTTGCACTGTGCAAAAAAGCAAAGTGCACGGTGCGAAGACTTTTTTCGTTTTTTTGTCTCGGCGGACAGTGCATTTTGTTTTTTTTTGCCATCGCACCGTGCATTTTGCTGTTTTTCGCACTGTGCAGGCCTCACAAATCCCGTTTGCACTGTGCAAAAAAGCAAAGTGCACGGTGCGTTAACTTTTTTCGTTTTTTGTCTCGGCGCACAGTGCATTTTGTTTTTTCTTGCCAACGCACCGTGCATTTTGCTGTTTTTCGCACAGTGCAAACCTCAAAAATGCCGTCTGCACTGTGCAAAACTCCGGGCGCCGACGCAGCGACGTCGTTGAAAAAACGTTGCGTCGCGGCGATATTTCGACTGCACAGTGCAAAAGGTCAAGTGCACTGTGAAAAATGTGCACTGTGCGGCCCGCGACAAAAAGTGTACGCATTTTTGAAAAAGTTGTAGCAATAATAAATGATTGTACAAGTCTTTGTGTTTATTTCGCTTCAAATTAATTTCCGTTCAACATTAAACTACAAAAAATGATGGTTCCAGTATTTTACGATTTTTTCTTTTTTTTTTTGAACGACCCTCTTTGAATTTCCCTCCCATAACCGCCAAAGTAATGGACCGAATACGGAAAGAGGGATGGTCATCTTTTTTAGTGACCTTCTAACTAGTTCGGACATTTTTTTTTTTGTTTTTTTTTATTTAAATTCATTTTTTTAAATTCAAAAGCCCTAACAAAACTTTTTGCACTGTGCGACGATTTTTGATATTTTTTTTTAATTTTTCTTATCCGAAGAGTACAAAGGCGTTTCAAAAGTGCACTTGTTGTCGCGACTTCATTTGACCTTGCACTGTGCAATCGAAATATCGCCGCGGTGCAACGCTTTTTTCAACTACGTCGCTGCGTCGGCGCTTTGCACAGTGCAAACGGCATTTTTTGAAGGTTTGCACAGTGCAAAACGCTTCAAAAAGGCCCGCGCACCGTGCAAAAAGGGGAAAATAAATGCACTGTGCGGTGCGACAAAAAAGTCTACGGGACTTTTGAAAAAGCGTAGTATTTTTGGTTTTTATCATTTTTTTAATAAAAAAATAAGTTTTTTTTTAATTTTTTACTTTTTTTTTATTTTTTTCTAAAGAAGCGAGCGCACTGTGCAAAAAAGACTTTTTTTTATTATTCGACATATTTTGAAAAAAAAGTATAAACACTAGTCCATCAGGAAAGTCGATGGAGTGATTTCCGCGACATGCACTGTGCGAAAACAAAAGTTCCCTTTGCACTGTGCAATTTCTAGTTCTTTGCACCGTGCAATAGTCGTTTTGGGCTGTCGCTCGCATCCTGAGCTTTTTTGAAAAGTGCAAACGACACAAACTGCAGAAATTTTGTCGCTTTCCGCACTGTGCACAAAAAACCTCCATGTTGCACCGTGCATTTGTCCTTTTTTTTGGTTTTTGCACTGCGCACCGACATATCGCTGCGACATAAGCAAGTTTCAACTAAATGTCCATGCACCTTTTGAAAATACTATGAGTCTATCCGGAAAGTCGCTGGAGTGATTTCGGCGACATGCACTGTGCAAAAAAGGTCAGGGTGCGAGCGACAGCCGAAAAAAGCCTATTGCACGGTGCAAAACGCAAGAAATCGCACAGTGCAAAGTGAACTTTTGTTATTGCACGGTGCAAAACGCAAGAAATTGCACAGTGCAATGCTAAATTTTGTTTCCGCACAGTGCATGGAAATTACACAGTGCAATGCAAACTTTCTTGCACGGTGCAAAACCCAAAGAAAGATCAAATGCACCGTGCAAAGTGGGGTTCTTTGTGCACGGTGCGTACGGCGACAAAATGTCCATGCACTAGTTCAGCGCCCGCTTTGCGGACCCAGCCCTCCTCCGAACAGTCTGCAATAAACTCGGACGTAATTTAACTGCCCTTTGACGTTGCGCAACGCCAGTGCAAAGTGAACTTTTATTTTTGCACAGCGCATGTCGTGGAAATCACTCCAACGACTTTACGGAAGAAATGGCAATTCCCAGCCATTCATCACCCCTTAACCCAACTCTTCCCGCCGATTTCCCGGACATTTTCCCAGATTTATGGTCGAATAAATTTGAATTGATCAATTTATCCGATGATCCTCAAGGAAATTAATTAAAATCCCCTGAAATGCAAATTGGATTCCGACGCTGATCTCCTTGTTTATCGGATCAGAGAGGAAGGGAGGTCTTCTCTCAAGTATTTATAATTAATACCATAAAAGGAGGGGGAAAATAAATAAAAGCGAGGGTTTTCGGATCCAAAACAAGATACGAAAAGGTTTTTGCGGGTGGGTTACGCGATAATAGCCGATTTACTTTCCATTTTTCTCACGGTCGGGTCGAGTTTTTGTTTCTTTTTTCGATTTTTTAATAATAAAAAGTATTTTTTTTATTTTTTTATACCCCAAGAAGCTTGATGATTGCACTGTGCAAAGGCCTTTTCATTTGACGCAACCTCTGCACTGTGCAACAAGATTTTTTCTGACTGCACCGTGCAAACAGTCATGAATTTGCGACTGCACAGTGCAAGAAAAGAAAAATGTTCTTACTGCACTGTGCAGTCGACAAAGAGACTTGATGAATGCACAGTGCAGAGACCTTTTCCTTTGTCGCAACGTCTGCACTGTGCAACAAGATTTTTTTCTGACTGCACCGTGCAAGAAAAGAAAAATGTTTTTACTGCACTGTGCAGTCGACAAAGAGACTTGATGAATGCACAGTGCAGAGACCTTTTCCTTTGTCGCAACGTCTGCACTGTGCAACAAGGTTTTTTCGACTGCACTGTACAAAAAAAAGATTTCTTGCACTGTGCTATCAAAATTAATTGTTGTTTATTTTTTTGCACTGTGCAAACGCAAAAATAGACTAAAAATTGCACCGCACTGTGCAGATTAGAAAAAAATAAAAAAGTAAAATTTCTCGAATTGCAATGCACAAATTTGAATGAAACTAGTCTCAAATTTAGCATTAGAATCTCCAGGACAAATTTGAGATTAGACACGGGCAATTTTTGAATTTATGTTCTCTTTGCAAAGATCGTTGAATACCTTGGCTAAAGTTGGGCAAAATGAGCTGCAATTTTTAGTGATTAAGTAACGGCAAAGAAAAATCGTTCATGAAAATTTTTAAAAGATTCTAACTTTTCCGCCGCAGGCAATTTTCCATTTTTCGCTAAAATTCTGCATGCACAGTGCAAATTCTTGAATACCTCGATTCAATTTAAAAACTGAGAGTTAACGTTTTCAAAAATTGATTTATAACCTTCACGTGTCATTCGCTTCAAATATAAACATTTTTGAACAGTTTTGTCTTGAGCATTTTTCCGTTTTTCGTTGAAATTCCGTTTGCACTGTGCATATTGTCCTATTTTTTAAATATCTCGCTTTAATTTGAAAAGAAAACGACAAAATTTTCAGAGCTTGATTCCTAGCCTCCAGGCAAGATTGCTGCGAAATTTCAAAATTTTTCGATCATCGCTCGACGAGAAACTCCTGATTTTTCGCTGAAATTCCATTTGCACAGTGCAGATTTGCTCCCAATCGCTTTTTATGCAATCCAATCTCCTTTTGCAGAGAACATGTCGCTGAATTAATATCGGAGCCTTTTCCTCCACCTTTTTTTTGCCATTCCTCGAAAAGATGACGACGTTTTGTGACGGCTCATTGAATCGTGTATTCGTTTTTTTTTCATTTTCGTACCTGAATGGCGCCAGAAATCGAAGAACCGGTCTGAATCTGTGGCTCGTTTCCCAATTTTTGTCTCTTTTTCGTTGAGATTTTTTTGCATTCTCGCCGAGAGTTTTCACCAAGAGTAATTGTATTGCAGTAGTGGTTATATAAACCTGATGTAATTTATTAATACTTTTTTATGTTTTATTTGTTAACTGCACAGTGCTGTAAGAAAATTTTTTTCTTGCACGGTGCAGTCAGAAAAAAATCACAATTTTTTGACTGCACAGTGCAGTTAGAACATTTCTCTTTCTTGCACTGTGCAGTCGAAAAATCATGATTTTTTGCACAGTGCAGACGTTGCGACAAAGGAAAATGTCTTTGCACTGTGCAATCATCATGTCTGTTTGTCGACTGCACAGTGCAGACGTTGCGACAAACAAAAAGGTTTTTGCACTGTGCAATCATCAAGTCTGTTTTTCGACTGCACAGTGCAGTAGGAACATTTTTCTTTCGTGCACTGTGCAGTCGAAAAATCATGATTCTTTGCACAGTGCAGTCAAAAAAAAATTTTGTTGCACAGTGCAGACGTAGCGACAAAGAAAAAGGTTTTTGCACTGTGCAATCATCAAGTTTTTTTGCACGGTGCAGTCAAAAAATAATGATTTTTTGCACGGTGCAGTCAGAAAAAAGTCCTTTTTTTGGTAAAATCATATCGGATACAGCCTGAAAATCGAATACGACGTCTCAAAAATCGTATTTTACAATTCCAATCGCATTTTCAGATCAATGAAGATCTCAACCCTCCGAATATGGCTTCTTTCCACCTTATCCATGTGCACAATTGCTCTGATCCTTTGTTTGATCGCGCTACCATCAATGTATTTGGAGATGAGACAAATTTATGGTGACGTCATGATGTCTGTTGAGGATTTCAAGGTGATTTTTTTGATACTTTTGGATACTTTTTGAAAATGTTTTTTCTGATGTCTAAAACAATATTTTGATGCTTTTAAAAAGATTTCAGATGAATACGGACAAAGCGTGGGTGGATTTGATGTTGGTTCAGCAGGAATTTACCCTAAAACACGATGGGATTTTGATAAATCCGTTTGTGAAGATCTCCAGGTCTAAAAGAGCGCCTAAGGCGCAGGCCGCGAAAACTTTGGGCGAACATTGTAATTGTGGAGTGGTCCCGACCTGTCCTCCCGGCCCTCCTGGCCCGCCTGGACTGCCTGGAGAACACGGATTTCCGGGGATTTCTGGTGAGTTTTTAGAGATTCGCAAGATATGTTGTTTATCCGACTATTGTAAAATTTTTTTTTTTTTTTTTTTTTTTATTGTAAAATACGCTCGTAAACCCTTCGTATCGAATTTCCAGGCAAAAAAAATATACTACGCCTTTTCAAAAGTGCCGTAGGCTTTTTGTCGCGACGCACAGTGCATTTTTCCTTCTTTTTGCACGGTGCGCGCCACTTTTTGAGGCATTTTGCACGGTGCAAACCTCAAAAATGCCATTTGCACTGTGCAAAATTCCACGCAGCGACGTAGTTAAAAAAAGCGTTGCGTCGCGGCAATATTTCGATTGCACAGTGCAAAAGGCCAAATGTACTGTGAAAAATTTTGCTTCCTTTTCCGCACCGTGCGCGCAATTTTTACCATTTTGCAATGTGCAGACGTCTGTCGCACGAAATTCGCGGCGACGTAGTTGAAAAAAGCGTTGCGTCGCGGCGATATTTCGACTGCACAGTGCAAAAGGTTAAATGCACTGTGAGAAATGTGCACTGTGCGGCGCGCGACAAAAAGTCTATTAGTCGGCGCCAGAATTCGTGAGACTTTTTTGCACTGTGCGGGCACTTATTTTTTCTGTTTTGCACTGTGCAAGTAGTGTCGCAAAAGAAGAAATCGCTGGAAAAAAAGCGCATTTGCACTGTGCATCCTCTTTTTGCACGGTGCGCGCCGTTTCGAAGCATTTTGCACTGTGCGGACCTCAATACTGCCGTTTGCACTGTGCGTTTGTCGCGCGCGCAAACTTCGCATCGACGTAGTTGAAAAAAGCTTGCATCGCGGCGATATTTCGATTGCACCGTGCAAAAGGTCAAATGCACCGGTAAAAATGTGCACTGTGCGGCCTGCGACAGAAAGTCAACGGGACTTTTGAAAAGGCGTTGCAAAAATGGCTTACAGAGAAGATGAGGATACATCGACTATTAATCTACTATCAGTCAGTCGGGAAAATAATATGCACTTTGTCGCATCAACAACCGCATCGCCGGCGAGAAAAAAATGAATGCACTGTGTCGCGGAAAAATCAAATTATTTTTTACTTTGGCGACGCGATCGGCGCAGCGACAGAGTACTCAATATTTTCCCGACGGACTGATAGTAGTCGAGTCGCTGGAGTGATTTCCGCGACATGCACTGTGCGAAATCAAAAGTTCTCTTTGCACTGTGCAATTTCTTGCGTTTTGCACCGTGCAATGGGCTTTTTTGGGTTGTCGCTCGCATCTTGAGCTTTTTTGCACAGTGCGAGCACCAAAAATTACTCCAGCGATGCTTGGACGGACTAGTATTCGTATTTTCATAAATTGCCATGGAGTTGTTCTCGTTTGCACGGTGCATTTTGCACTTTTCCCGCACTTGTCGCCACCGCACTGTAAATTGCACTCTTTTCGCACAGTGCAAACCTCAAAAAAGCCGTTTGCACTGTGCAAAAAGGTCGAGGTGTGAGCGACAGCCGAAAAAGCCTATTGCACGGTGCAAAGCAAACCTTTGTTTTCGCACAGTGCATGTCGCGGAAATCCTGAGCTTTTTCGCACCGTGCAAGCACCAAAGATTTCTGCAGCGACTTTCCGGACGGGCTATTAATCTTAATCTGTTTGATGGTATCTATCCTCCTTACAATGTTCGTTTCAGGTCCCCCCGGTCATGACGCGCCCGAGACCTACAATCGAAATTGCGGCCTCTCCACCGGCGTCTGCATCAAATGCCCCGCCGGCCCGCCCGGACCCAAAGGTCCGGACGGCGAACCGGGCTTCCCCGGTCCGAGCGGTCCCGCCGGCCCCGCCGGCGACAAATTATCGAGTTCGGCGGGCCCGCCCGGCCCGGTCGGACCGCGAGGCGATCCCGGCCCACCCGGCGAGACCGGGCCTCCCGGTCCGCCCGGCAAAAAAGGCAAATCGGTGGTGGTGCAGGCGGGCGTTCCCGGCGCCAAAGGCCCTCCGGGCCTGCGAGGACAGCCCGGAATTCCGGGCGCACCGGGAGCGCCCGGTGCGCCGGGCGCTGTGGGCGCCGAAGGCCCTGAGGGCCCGGCGGGTGGCGCCGGATTGGACGGCGAGAGCGGAGGCGTGGGTCCGCAAGGGGAGGCGGGATCGCCCGGAGAGGACGCGGCCTACTGCCCATGCCCGAAAAGGGTGAATATCTACACGTTGCGGGACAACGCCATCGACATGGACGACAAAGACGTCGTCAAAAGCTATGGCCATGCAGTTTTTAAGAAGTAACTGAGTGAATGTCGCTGTAAATTATGTATTTATTCCCAATAAATATTTTGATTATATATATATTTATATATATGCAAAATTTTTGAAAAAAAATCCGCATTGTGCAGAAACACAAGAAATTTTTTTGCGATTTTGCAAATGAAAAATTATTATTGACTTCATCGAAGACAATTTTCCCACAAAAAATCAAAAATTTCCCTGCGCAATTGGAAGATATATCGCCAAAAATGTCTCCTCGCACTCCGCATTTCGCGTACTCTCTCGGCGATCGTTGAATATTTTCGCCGCCCTCTGAAATTCAGAGCTGATATTTTCGGGGATTGATATGTGGCCCATATCGGTGGTAGGTGCCAAATTTTACAGCGATTCAACCATCTTGCCTCGAGCAATAGGCCTGCAAAGAATTTTGCACAGTGCAAATAAAAAAAATTTCTTTTTTTGATTTTTTTCTCCTTAATTCAAAAACTTTTTATTTTTCAAACAGTAATTAAGCCTACGAGTCCGTCCGTAAAGTCGCTGGAGTGATTTCCGCGACATGCACTGTGCGAAAACAAAAGTTCCCTTTGCACTGTGCAATTTCCATGCTTTGTGCACCGTGCAATAGGCTTTTTTTGGCTGTCGCTCACACTTTCACTTTTTTTCACAGTGCAAACGACACAAACTGCGGAAATTTTGTCGCTTTCCGCACTGTGCACAAAAAACCTCCATGTTGCACCGTGCATTTGTCCTTTTTTTTGGTTTTTGCACTGCGCACCGACATATCGCTGCGACATAAGCAAGTTTCAACTAAATGTCCATGCACCTTTTGAAAATACTATGAGTCTATCCGGAAAGTCGATGGAGTGAGTTTTGGTATTTGCACTGTGCGAAGAAAGTCAGGCAAGCGACAGCCGAAAAAAGCCTATTGCACGGTGCAAAGGCAAGAAATTGCACCGTGCAAAGGGAACTTTTGTTTTCGCACAGTGCATGTCGCCGGAATCACTCCAGCGACTTTACGGACGACGGACTAGTAGTTATAGATGGTAAGTGTCAAATTTTAAAACCATTCAGCCATGTTGCCCCGGGCAATAAGCTAATTCTGCACAGTGCAAATAGAAAAAATTTTTTTTTTTTGAATAATCCAAAATTTTTTTTTTTCCAAATCATAACTAAGCTTATGACTAACCAAAGTCAACTGCTCTAGCGACAAATCAGTAAACGTTTTCCGTTTTTTCGGCTTTTGGTTTATGAGACGCAATTTTTTTTTATTTTTTCTCAATGATAAAGTCAAAAAAAGTGATTGAAAACAGATTCATCTATCTCAATTTTTCTCGTATCTTTTTTTCGAATTTTTAAACCCTCCGGGCGGACAAATTGGTTTTTGCTTCAGTGAAAGGAATATACTTGTACTTTGTTTTGGATCGCTTATTACTTCTTTTGGGAAAGGGAATATAATTTTTTTTTTTTTTTTTGAGATCGCTGGAGGCAGTCTCACAAGAATTCGTATGACTTTTCTGCACTGTGCAAATCATTCGTTTGCACTGTGCTTTTTTCTCTTCCTGCACAGTGCAGAGTTTTGTCGCTTTTCCCGACGCCTTGTGTTTTGCACGGTGCAACAGTTTTTTTCGAAACAGTCGCACGGTGCGGACAAAAAACGACTTTGCGACTTTCTTTGCACTGTGCCGTGAAAAAACCGTTTGCCGCACAGTGCAAAGAAACCAAACCACTAGCGACTGTATTTTTTTCGCACAGTGCAAAAAGTTTTGGCCTGCACTGTGCGACCGTGTTAGAAGAAAATTTTGAATTCATGCACTGTGCCATCCAAAAACAGTTCGTCGCACAGTGCAAAACGTTTTTGGCTGCACTGTGCAAAAAAATTTGACAAGATTGCACAGTGCGGTCAAAATAAATTGGCGTTTCTTGCACTGTGCGGCTCTAGTTGATCTTTAAAATGATTTAACACTTTTTAAAATTTTTTAACGGCTTACTACTCCGTCCGTAATGTCGCTGGAGTGATTCCGGCGACATGCACTGTGCGAAAACAAAATTTTTCTTCGCACTGTGCAATTTCTTTCTCTTTGCACCGTGCAATAGGCTTTTTTCGGCTGTCGCTCGCATCCTGAGCTTTTTTGCACAGTGCAAGCACCAAATATTACTACAGCGACCTTACGGACGGGCTAGTATTACATTTTCCCTCCAAAACTAGGAAAAAACCCTCTCGCGAAAAATCAGTTGGCGACTGGATTTTCAGATCGCAAGTTCATCTTCTCTTTTCCAACTTGAGTCGATTGATTTGACGTGTTTATTCGAAGACCCATAAATCTTCCTTGCGAAGGCCCGAAACTGTCGCCAAAAAAGTTTGTCGCGTTCCTTCCAAAATGGCCGAAAAGACGCATAATGTGGTGGTGTTTGGCGATGGAGGAGTGGGAAAGAGTGCGTTGACAATTCAATTTGTGCAGAACACTTTCATCACTGATTACGATCCAACGCTGGAGGATAGCTATCGCAAACAGGTAGGTTGATTTTTCATTTTTTTCGCACGGTGCAAAATTTCTTTGCACTGTGCAAAATTCGAATCGCACTGTGCAGTCCAAAAATCTATTTTGTGTACTGCACCGTGCGACAATTATTTTTTGCACTGTGCAAAAAACTTACGGCCTTCTTGGATTGCACAGTGCAGATGAAATTTTATTCCTTTTTGCACTGCGCGAAATTTTTAGATTTCCAATCGCACTGTGCAGTCCAAAAAATCTACTTTGTAGACTGCACCGTGCAATTCAATAAAAACAATTTTTGCACTGTGCGTTAAAAAAATTCCCACGGCGCAGTCTATAAAACAGACTTTTTAGACTGCACAGTGCAATTGGAAGTCTAAAACTTTCGCACAGTGCAAAACGAAATAAAATTTCGTCTGCACTGTGCAATTAAAAAATTTGCTATGCACTGTGCAGTCCAAGATCAAAAGATTTTAATTTTGCACTGTGCAATACAAAAAAAACTAAAAATCGTTTCGCACAGTGCAACAAAAAAATTTTTTTAATTGTCGCACGGTGCAGTTCACAAAATACATTTTTCAGACTGCACAGTGCAGAAAAATGTTCTGAAGTACCGCACTGTGCAATTTTTAGGTAGTAATCGACGACAAAGTTTGTGTTTTGGACATTTTGGATACGGCCGGACAAGAAGAATATGACGCAATGCACGATCATTACGCTCATAATGGCCATGGTTTTCTTTTGGTGTTCGCCTTAAACGATTATGCATCGTTTATGAACATACGAAAGTTTAGAGAGAAGGTTAGAAGGGCCAAGGACTCGGATGAGGTAAGAGGAATGTGTTTTTGAAGATTTTTTGGGTTCGATTTTGATTAAACTAGGGAGAAATCAAGATCAGAATTCTTTAAAGCATATTTGAGTTTTAGCTCGCAGCTTGCCAAAAAATCAAAATTTTTTGTCAAAAATTGGCAAAAATTTAAAAATTTTTTTGCGATTGTTTTTACTGGTCCGTTCGTAAAGGCGCTGGAGTGATTTCGGCGAAAGGCACAGTGCAAAAAATCAGGCGACAGCCAAAAAAACCTATTGCACGGTGCAAAAAGCAACAAATTGCACAGTGCAAGGGGAACTTTTGCTTTCGCACAATGCATGTCGCCGAAGTCATTCCAGCGACTTTAAGGACGGACTAGTATGCTCGCCTCACTTCATTTTCCCTATGCACTGTGCATTTTTATGACTTTTTATCTGTGCAATAATTTCTTCGAAAAAATTTGCACTGTGCACCATAGGAAGCTAGTTTCTTGGTTATATCTTTTTGCCTTTCGCATGGAAAAAATTGATTTTTTGCATAGATATTGTACTCTCCATTTCAATTCGAGTGGCAAATTTTTATTTTGAAAATCGAGGAAAAATTCTTTTTTTTGGATTTCTCGACCAAAAATGCCTACTACAATATAAAACGCCCCTCTTTTTAGGTCCCAATAGTCATTGTCGGAAACAAAAGTGATCTCCCCTATCGCACTGTGACCCCATCGCAAATCGAGGAGCTTTCGCAGGCCTTGAATTGCGCCTATGTTGAGACGTCGGCCAAAACCCGCCAAGGCGTTGATGATGCCTTCTACGAAGTGGTGCGAGCAGTCCGAAAATTCGACAAAAAAGAGAAAAAACGGGCCAACGAGTACGAGAAAATGTTCGGCCGACGGAAAAAGAAGTCTTGCACTATAATGTGAATGGGATTTTTTGGCGATTTGAAGAGAAAAAAGTCCAAAAATGGATGAAAAACGAGTCTCAAACTGCATTTTTCATCCCTTAAGGTCCTTCTTCCCCCTCAACTTGCATTTTTTTCCTGTTTTAAGTCCTCAAATATATTGTCATAACTAGTATTACTGTATAATACAATTTTTCCCACCTCACTTATGCCATGCCGCCCCTTTGCCTCGTCTCATAACAACCGATTTTTGACAAATGACCTTGCCAATCTTTTGAAATGACAATTTTACCCCAAAGATCGGTCGATTTGCCCTTATAATAAAGAACCAAAAACAATCTGAATCGGTGTAAAAATGGATGAGAATATAAAAGCAAAGAGCAGTACAGTAGATCTTACAGTCAAACTGAGTAACACTCAACTCGAAAACATGAGATTTCAGCTGTTTTTTATTATTTTAGCTATGATTTTGATGATTTCTGGTAAGTTATGTTATAACTTTTTTCTTAACAAAATTTAGTAAGTAAAATACGATTTAAAATAAAGAATATAGTCTAATCTATCAATTAAAACCCTATCAGATTCTGCGACCCAGCAAAATCCATCAAAATCGACTGATCTCCCGACCAGCAAGGAGGAAATTGTGCACACCCAAGAAACGGATAAAAAATTGGGCTTACTGAACAAAGGAGAAACTAAA